>JAQZBX010051314.1:0-19415 GCA_029593785.1 Cabassous unicinctus | reverse complement strand
GGACGGGGTGGGGGCTAGGGGGCTGAGCCCGGACGGGATGGGGCTCTTGAGGGTGCTGAGCCCTGACACAGCAGGGGCGAGTGTGGGGTCCTGAACGCCGGCACAGGCGAGGCTGGGGAAACGGTATTTTTGGGTGTGTGATCTGTTTCTAGTCTGTCTCGCCGTGGTAGAGGTGGCCCCACCTGACGTGTTCTCCTGGGCAGCGTCTATTGCACAGTCAGTACCAAGCGAGCATTAGCTGAATGAATGAATCAATCAATCAATCGATCGAGAGCCTTGTAGACAGGCAGGGGTGGCAGTTACACTGACACCAGAACCTCCCCTGCATCATCTCTTGTTCCCCCCCAAACCCACTGCAGGGTGTGTTACTAGCTCCATTTTACAAAGAAGGAAACCGAGGCTCCGAGCAGTTGAGAAATGTCCTCAGGTTCCCCAGCTAGAAAGCAGCCAACCACGGTCCCAAAGAGGGTTCCCCGGAAAAGGCCCCAATGATCCCAGACGGTGAACCGGGCGTGCGGGGCAGCAGGGAGCCACCTGGGCCCGGCCGACTGAGGTCAGTGTGACAAGGGCCTCCTGGGCTGGGCAGGAGGGGCAGCAGGGGGCAGGAGGGCAGCTGTGGTGAGCTCCTGGCGCCTGGTCTGGAGTCTTCTCTGCAGCCAGCATCGGTGGCTCGAACCCAGAGCCCACGTGGACATCTGTGGCCGCACTTTCTCCGTCTCCCCCACCCCCGACCTGGCCAGGACTCTGCCTGACTCGCCGCGCCCAGCCTGGTGCACAGGGGCCCAGCCGCAGACGCCTGCGTGTTGGCCTAGCCCCACGACCATCACGGTCCTAACGAGCATTAACCAGCCCAGCCCAAAACAGATTTAGAATTCAGTATGGTTAAAAACCATCAGTCTTATGCCGTTTAAAAATTGCTTGTCATTTTGTCTGCCAAGAACTCTTCCAGCAGCCTACTTTTCCAAAATGATCGCTGATTGGAACAAAAACATTGCCACTAAAATTAGAGTGACAAAATGGAGTTGTTATGAAACACAAAGAGAATCGACAGGTACATTTTAACAAGAGAGGAAGAGTCTCTCCCCACCTGGGGCAGCAGGGATGGTCCTTTCTGCCCAGGTGTTCTGAAGGGCGTTTATTTCCACGTGCAGGGCCCGATTGTTTGACTAAACCCCTGGCTTGAGCTCGTTGCTTAGGTGTGGGAGCTATTTCACTGACTTACACCAGGGCTTGAGTGTTTTAGGAAACCCTAGCTGTAAATCTCTACTAAATAAGATGCTTTCAAACTAACCTAAAAATCCAGGCATTTCTGTCTTGAAGGAAGAGACCCATTCCTCCCCTCTGCCTTCTCCCTCCCCCTCAGCTGTAACATCCTGAATGTGTCGCTTGTTCCGCCACAATCTCTGCAACCGCTAAGATTCATCCCAGCCATATTTGACAGAAACAAATAAAAGAACCACAGCTTAAATAGAGGTGGTTTTTTTCTTCCATATTAAAGAAGACAGAAGAAGTTGGCTTCAGCCTCTTTGGGATCTAGGCTCTTCCTTTCTTGCTGTCTCACCATCTTTAATAGGCTGCCTTGTGGTTCAAGATGGCTGCTTAAGCTCCAGCCATCATGTCCACATTCCAGTAGAGGAAGGAGGAAAGGGGGGGGGAGATCACAGGATAGTTAAATTTTAAGGATATTTTAATTGTCTGTGATTCTTCTAACTCTGCATTCTTGATCATAGCATATTCCCAAGGGAGGCTGGGAGCTGCCACCTTTATTCCAGGCAACCTGCTTCCTTTAGTTTCTTTGGCTGCTCAAGCAAATACCGTGCAGTGGGTTGGCTGAAGCAATAGCAATTTATTGCCTCACGGTTTTGAGGCCAGGAGAAGTCCAAATCAAGACGTCGTCAAGGCGATACTTTCTTCCTGAAGCCTGGTGTTCTGGGGCTGGCTGCCGGCGGTCCTTGGAAAGGCGCATGGCAACCTCTTCTGGCCTCCCCCTTCTCTTCTGGGTTCCGATGATGTTCAGCTCCTGGCTGCTCCCTCTGTCACTTTCTCTGTCTATAAAGAATCCCAGTAATGGGATTCAGATCCACCCTGATTGAGCTCGGTCACCCCCTAACTGAAGTAGCCTCATCGAAAGGTCCTACTTTCAATGGGCTCACACCCACAGGAGTGGATTAAGTTAAAGAACTTTTTTTTTTCTGGAGTATGTAGCTTAAACCACTGCACTCCAACCTCTGGACCCCAAAAAGACATGTTCTTTCTGCATGCAAAATGCATTCATTCCATCACGGCATCCCAAAAGCCTTAGGTCATTTCAGGAAGAAGGCTAAGTACAAAGTCTCATCCAAACCAGTTATGGGTGTGGTCAATCCTGGGGCACAACAGCCCCTGTCTGTGACCTGTGACATCTAGAAAGCAATACACAATGGAAGGAAAGGCATAGGATAGACATTCCCATTCCAGAGGGAGAAAGTGGAGGGAAATAGGGGCCATGGGTCCCAAACCATGCCAAACCCGTCAGGGCAAATGCCATTCGATTTAAGGGTCTGAGAGTCAACTAAGGATCCGTGGTTTCTCCTCTAGACCTGATGGAGCAGCAGCCCCACCCCTTCCGGGTGCTTGCACAGCAGCCACGAGCTCCCCCAAATATCTCTGACATCTCTAGGTGTTGGGGTGATGGCCAGGCTCTCCACAAGTGCTAGGACACAGGCCCCCACCCCATCTCTGAGCACTGGGGTGAAGGCCCCGATACCTCCAAGCATTGGGGTGATGGGTCTCCACAAGTGCTAGGACACAACCCCATCTCTGAGCAATGGGGTGACGACGTTCTCCCTGAACAATGGGGCGCAAGGCCTGTCCCCTCTAAGTGCCAGGGCAGATGGCTTGGCCCAAGGAGATCTCTCTGGTCCAGACCTCAGCCTCATGGCCCTGCCCTTGAAGTCATTCTGCCTTCAACTCATCCCTTCCCTGACCTTTCAGTCCAGGCCGGCGGTGGATCTGCTCGTACCATCTTTGCAAAACCCCTGTCAGCTGTGCATGCAGTTCAAGGCTCCAAACCATCAGACAAGTCTTCCTGCATAACTGCATTTCCAATCCTGACTTCGTCCCAAATGGCTGACTGGTTCCCTGTTCAGTTAAACGCCCACGTGGAGCCCTATTCTAAGGGGACCTGCTTTCCGGAAGCTCAGGGAGGCCCCTGGTAGAGACACTTCTGGCCATAGCCTCAGCGCATGCTATCTGGATAGGCTCAGAATTTTCCCAACCATCACCTTCTGGTTTCTTTGTGCTTAAGAGTTCAGTTCTCAGCTCGTCCCTTCCTCTCACATTTCACTATAAGCTGCAAGCAGAAACCAGGCTGCACCTGCCACGCTTAGCCTGGAGCTCTCCTCAGCTCAATATCCAAGTGCATTTTTTCCAAGTTCTGCCTTCCATCCAGCATCAAAACACGGTTTTGCCAAGTTCTCTGCCACTTTCAAACAAGGATCGCCTTTCCTCCAGTTTCCATTAACACATTCATCGTTTCCTTCCAAGGCCCCGTCGTAATTACGTTTAGCATCCCTATTTCTACTAAGTCTCTCTCCAAAGCAATCTAGGCTTTTTCTGTCAAGAGCCTCACAGTTCTCCCAGCCTCTGCCCATTACCCAGTTCCAAAGCTGTTTCCACGTTTTTGTATTTTCAACAGCAGTGCCCCCACTCTAAATACCAAAAATCTATTTTCGTTTCCTTGGCAAATACCATGCAATCGGTTGGCTTAAACTACTGGAACTTAATGCCTCACTTTTCTGAGGCCAGGAAGAGTATCTCAGCCAGCCTGGGAGGTCGGCTGGTTTCCTCTCTGTTCTCCAGATAAAGAGACTGAGGTTCAGAGAGGCCCAGGCACATAGCCAGTGAGTGCCGGGGCGGCAGGTAGGGTGGGGACGGGGGTGTCTGATGGTGGGCAGCTTGGAACAACAGAGGGGGTGCCGTCCCAGTCCTGGAGGCCGGAAGTCCAAGATCGGTGTGGGCAGGGCTGTGGGCGGCACCTCCACGTCTCCGCGGCTCCTGGTGTTTGCCGTCATCCCGGGCGTCCCTGGGCTTGCAGACGCCTTGCCCTAGTCCTGCCTCCGTTGTCACGTGCCTTCTCCCCGGGGTCTGTGTCTTCCCTGCCCATAAAGACATCCGTCCTGTTGGACGCAGGGCCGCCCGCTCCAGCGCGCCTCGTCCTAACTTAACTCCATCCACAGTGACCCTGTTTCCAAACGAGGCGTGCTCTGAGGTGTTGGGGTCCCCGTGTCCTCTGGGGGGATGCCACTCAACCCATAGTCGGCACTGGACTCCAGAGCCCGTGGGGAGTTCCCGTCTCACCACGCCTGCTCCTTTATCCCGGCCGAGGAAAGGGGGGCGGGATGGGGTGTCTCGCCAGTTTTCGACAGCTGGGACCCCCGGCTCCTTTGGAGCTGGGTCGGCACATGCCCAGGGCCCTCACACCTGACCTTGGGGGTCTCCCGTTGCCGGGGGCCCTCCTCCCAGTTTGCCACGGCCTCGCAGGAGTCTCCTGTTCTCACGCCTCCGTCCCCGGCTTCTCAAACGAGGCCACCACCTGCCGTCCTCCCTCCCTTCTCACATTTCGGGGGTCCACCCTTCAGGGTCGGGCCCGCCTCGTTCTCCCTCCCTCTCACCTTGCCCGAGACGACCAAAGGCACGTGGTGCCCCAGGCCGGCCAGGTGGGACAGCTGAGTCCAGGCCCCAGGGCCGTGGCCTCCACTGCCGGCTGTACCCGCGGGGACCAGGCACACCCCATCTTAGACGTCAGCCTCACTGGGCTTGGATTCCAGGTGGATTTTTGGGGAGCCTCCCTGGGACAGCTCTGCTTGCACCATCGTAGACCGGTCCAGCTCTTAGCAACCAGCTGCCAGTGAAGTCCATCGCGTGGCTCACAGGCCCGCATCGGGCATGACTGCTCCCCGCCCGCCGGCCGACAGCCTGGCAGTAATGATGCTCGGAGAGCAGCCGCCTCCGAGCCAGGCGCCCCGGGGGACGGCGATTTGCTCGGCCTGCTTCCACCTCGGCTTGAGCATAAGCCGATTCCAGGCCGTGTCTGCGAAGCTGCAGCCTTTCAAGCAGGCACGTGGCGGCTTGGGTTTCACCTGGAGTTTAGCTCTCTCCTGTCCGCCAGCAAGTTCCTGCCATTGGTAGTGTCAGATTGAGAAGAAAGCCAGAGCAAAAGCAGGGGCTCTCCGAGTCCCCCGGGAATGTCCAGCCCCCTCCCCTGGATCCTGGGCAGCAGGACCCCAGGCTGAGGTCCACCAGGCCGGCGGTTCCCCAGGTGAGCTCCCCAGCCTCACCCAGGAGCACGTAAGAGATGCAGATTCTCGGGCTCCCCCCAGAATCAGGGGCTCTGGGGGTGGAGCCAGGGGCCACTTTTAACCAGCCCCCCAGGGACTGGGAGACACGCTGGAGCTCGAGAACCTTTGCGCTGGGCAGGGCGAGGTCGAGCGCCATCGGCCTGCTGAGGTCCCAGGCCCAGTGGCTTCAGCGTCACCCGGGAGCGGTAGAGACGGAGATTCCCAGGCGCTCCCAGGACCTCCCAAATCAAACTGCCCAGGTGAATCCTAGGTATGCAGATGCTAGTGGCCCAGGTGAGCCAGAGACACAGAGTCACCCCGATGGCCAGCCACGAGGAGTCTGGAGGAAGGGGTGACCTGGACTGATTTCCCCAAAGGTCTGGAGGGCTGATGGGTGGGTCCCAGCCCCCAGAGCCTGGGGATCAAGGGTCTTTGCAGGTATCGTTACGTGAGGCTCATCCTGGATTACGGCGGCCCTAACCCAGTGGCCTGGAAAGAAGGGGAAGGCACGGGAAGCCGGAGGCAGAGAACGGAGGGAATGGGTGCCCCCAGCGCCTTGCTTTCTCACTCGCGGCCTCCAGCGCCCCGAGGGAGTGCACGGCCTCGTTTTAAAGCTGCCTGTGTGTTACGGCAAACCAGTACAGGCCCCGTGAGGAGGTGCTTCGGGGTCCCCACGACCACCCCATGTCTGGGGGCTCTAGGGGGCTCTGGGGCTCAGCGTAGACTTGAGCTCACGCTGAGGCTGATCACAGCGACGCAGCCGGGCCCACCAAGGGAGCCCACCCAGGCTTCCGACGCTCCCCCACGGCGAGGGCTCGCGCCCGAGGCCGCCCACGGGGGCCCACTGCCCAGGGACCCACTGCCTGGCAGCCCCCAGACCCCCAAATCCCAGGAGGAAAGCAGGTGTTCAGCGTAAGCTCGTGGTGCAGTCCACCCAGCAGCTCCCGGCTGCCAGCCAGGGCCTCCCCGCAGGGGACAGCACGCGCCTGCCGTGGGAACTCTTTCCTGTGCAGTTAGATACGATTGCTATTCCCTTTTGACAGATAGGGAAACCGAGGCTAGGGAGGGTGAGGGCGCATGGCTTCTAGTGGCAAAGCTGGGGTTCAAACCGGCTCGGCTATTAACCCTCACGTCCCCTGCCTCCCTTTAGGAGCAGGAGCCCGATAAATATTGTGGAGTGAAGAATGGGCGGGGGAATAAAGAACAGTCACGTTTATTAAGCGTTCGTCCCATGCTGGCCTTCGGCCTTCACAGGGGTGCCCTTAATCTTCGCCGAGTGTCCGATGCGGTGGCTTTTGTTAGTGCCCTGTTTTGCAGCTGAGGGCGCAGACGCCTGGGGAAGTTGGGGCCGTGGCCCAGCGTGGAGGTTTGCAGCCTGCGTTTGGGCCGGGGCCTCTGGCTCCAGGCCTGCTGTACATATCTGGCCTCCTGTGAGCATGTCCTGCTGGGCCGCATACGAGAGACGGTGCAAAACCGTGTGAGTGTGAAACACGCCCGAAAGACCTGGCAGCCTACAGAGCGTGCAGACGGAGCCCTCCCGGGGGCTGGGGGCAGGGCTGCCTGGGTGGCCTCGGAGCCGTCCACTCCCCACCGTCACCCCCCTCTCTCTTCTAGCAGCAGAGAGCAGGGCTCAGCGTGGCCCCGTGACACAGCCAGCTGGCACCCTGTGATGTCTGCCCAAACTCCAAAGTGGGCACGGGGGAGGCGTGTCCGGAGAGGCAGCTGCCCACACGGCCGGACACGAGGGCTGTGGGAAGGTCAGCAGACCTGCGTGGCTCACTCTTACAGGAGTGCTTCCCCTGCTGGTCTGATGCCTGCTTCACCCCTGCACCCCATTCCTGGCTCGGTGTGTGCTTGTGGAGCGAGTCGGATGCCACCCACGCCAGCCATTCAGGGTTTTCAGGCAGGGCCCTTTACGGTCAGAGCCTGAACGTTCAGGAGGAGAGAAGAGAGGCCGGTGGTCTGGTCTCGAGCTTCCGAGAGTCTCTGCCTCCCTCCCAGAACCCCTGGAGCTGACCTCTCTACGTGTGAGAAGGCGGATTCATCTCCTGCCAGCGCCGGCCACTAAATCGTCTCACACGGAAGGGCCCTGCCAGGCTGACCAAGTGCTTTGCGTCCCCCACGGGTGCAGAAGTGGGTTCTGCTTGTCCAAAGTCTGAATAACCGAAAGCCATTATTTAGGACGGTAAAAACTTCCAGGCCTGAGAATCGGAATGCAACATAAAACTTGTCCTAAGAGGACCCCCACATCGCTCTGGGGGTTCAGAAGGACCTGCCCTGCCCCTCCCAGGGGCCCTAGAATCTCTGAACCCGGGGTCTCGCATTTGTGACGTTGCCTGGAAATTTTAGGAACTAAAACTCCTGCTGCCTGTGCTCCCTCTCTCGGCCACTAGATGGCAGCCTCTGGGAGCAAACGCCAAGGAGAGGCGCCCTGTGCTGGGATCCCATCCCGTCCCACAAACAGACCCCCTTTCACTGGGAAACCTAAACACTGAATTTCAATATTCCAGGGAGCACCCGCTTGGCCCTGTCACGTGGCGGGGCTCTGCAGGGCCAGATGGGGCTGGGGCCAGGTTCGCAGTGGGTCAGGGAGGCTGGCAGGTGGATGAGCAGTCATGGGGAAGAAATGGGGCAGGGGCTGCAGGGACAAGGGGAAACACGGGCTCCCCTCTGCACACCTCATCCAGCGCAGCCCCTTGTGACGGAAGCCTGTGGGACGATGGGTGGCCGCGTCCAGAAGGGTACACACCGATTTCCAGCTCATTCCAGACTCCTCTGTGAAATCCGGGGCCAGCGTCTCCGTGGCACCTCCCCATTGCCCCCTGAACACGCCAGCAAGTCCACGGGCACGCTACACGCACAGACTACCCAGAGAGCGCGTCTGGTGCTGCGTCCTCACTGTACTGTGGCGTCAGCGGGCAAACCCCAGAGCCCGTGTTCAGACCCCACACGGCATCACGTGGCAGGTTATGTGTCCCCTTTGTGCCTCAGTTTCCTCATATGTAAAAGAGGTGCCCCAGTTAGTTGTCAGGGCAACCAAATGTAAGCAGTTGGCTTTTAGAATCATCTTGTCTGTAGCTATTAAAAAATCCTGCTGAGATTTTGATAGGAATTGTATTCACTCCATAGATCAATTTGGGGAGAATTAACTTTGTAACTATCTTTGATGTCTTTGATCTGCATTTTGTAGATTTCAGCATTCATACCCTGCATGTATTTTGTTAAATTTATATATATTTCCTATTTTGGAGCTATTGTAAATGTCACTTTAAAATTTTCTTGGTATCAGTTTGTTCATTACTAATACATAGATTAATTGTTGTATCCTGCATTCTTGGCCAATTCACTTATTAGTTCTAGGGGCCATACTGTAAATTCTCTGGAATTTCCTACATAGTGATTTGAGTCATCAGCAAATAAGGAATTTTTTTCCTTTCTAATCTGCATGCCTTTTATGTCATCTTCTTGATTTAGTGCACTGTCTAGGACTTCCAGTATGTTTTTAAATTTTTTATCATACATAAAATACAGGATTCCCATATACCACCTGTAATTAACACCTTGCATTGGTATGATACATTTGTTACAATTGATGAAAGCCCAATTTTGTAATTGTACTATCAACTATAGTCCCTGCTTTAACTTAGGTTTCACTGACAGTATGATTTTTTTTCCCGAGGTTCCATAGCTAGGGATTGAACCTGGGACCTCGTGTGGGAAGCCAGCGCTCAACCACTGAGCCACATCAGCTCCCTCAGTATAATTTTGAATGAGAGTGGTCCTGAGGATTTCATTTTCAGAAGGTTTTTAACTATGAATTCAGTTTATTTAGCAGATATAAGACTATTTAGGTTATCAGTTTATTTGTGGGTGAGTTTTGTTGGTTTGAGGCTGTCAAGGAATAAGTCCATTTTGTCTAAATTGTTAAATTTCTCTGACTAGAGTTGTTCATAATATTCCTTTTTTATCCTTTTAATGTCTGTGGGGTCTGTAGTGATATCCCCTCCTTCATTCCTGATATTGTGTCTGTGTCTACTTTATTCTTTGTCAGCCTGACTAGAATCTTAGGGATGTTATTGATCTTTTCAGAGAATTGGCTTTTGGTTTCATTGGTTTTTCTGTTTCTAGTTTACGACTCCTGCTCTTTTTTTTTTTTTAAGGTGCTGGGGCCAGGGATTGAACCCCAGACCTCATATGCTGCTCGTATGTGGGAAGCCAGCGCTCAACCACTGAGCCACATTGGCTTCCCTGAGTTGGTTTTTTCATTTGTTTGCTTGTTGTTTGTTTTTGTTTTTAGGAGGCACCAGGGCCCAAACCCAGGACCTCCCATGTGGGAAGCAAGCGCTCCACCGCTTGAGCCACATCCGCTCCCCTCATTTTTATTATTACCTTCCTTCTCCTTGCTTTGGATCCATTTTGCTCTTTTCCTAGTTTAATGACTCAGGATGTGGTCTATTTTGGCGAATATTCCATGTGCATTGAAAAGAATTGTATTCTGCTATTTGTTGAGTGCAGTGTTCTTTAAATGTAAATTAGATCCAGTTGATGGTATTTTTCAATTTATTACAGTCTTGTTGGTTTGCTATCTTCTAGTTATTGATTACTGTCCATTTTTTCCTTTCAGTTATGTCAGTTTTGTTTCGTGTGTTTTGAAGCTTACTCATTAAAGACTGTAACATTCTTGGGAAATTGATCTTTTTATCATCATATAATAATCTTGTTTATCCCTGGTAATTTTCCTTGCTCTGAAGACTAGTCAGTCTAACAATACAGCCACTCCAGCTTTCTTCTTAATAGCATTTGCATGGTATATCTTTTTCTATCCTTTTGCATTTAGCCTATCTATATCATTATTTAGAGTAGGTTTCTTATAGACTGCATGTTATTATTGGATGTTGTTTTTTAAAATCCATTCCAGCAATCTCTGTCTTTTAATTGGTGTATTTAGATCATTTATGTTTACTATAATTTTTGGCATATTTGGATTTGCATTTACCATTTTATTGTTTGTTTTGTTTATTCTGTTTTCTGTTCTTCTCTTTCCCCTTTCCTGATTTTTTCTGGAATGTTTGACAATTGTAGTTCTCCATTTGATTTATCTATTGATGTTTAGTGTAACTATTTGTATAGCTTTTTTTTAAAAGTGGTTACTCTGTAGAGTGCAGTAGACACACAACTCTTTATAGCTTATTTAAAATTACTATTTTACCACTTCAAGTGTATTGTAAAAACCTTAGCACCATATAGGTCCCTTTATTATACCCCTTCCATGTTTTAGTTGTGATGTGCATTAGAGCTGCATATGTTGAAAACTCTGCCACACAACATAATAATTTTTACATTGGTTTTACAATGTTTACTGATACAGAATCTGCAGTCATTTGATTGTTGCTCTTCTATATGAAATGTGTCATTTTTTCTCTGGCTGCTTTTGGGTTAGTACCTTTGTTTTTAGTTTTTAGCAGTTTCATTATGATGTGTCTGAGCATGGATTTCTTGAGTTAGTCCTGTTTAGGGTACAATAAGCTTCTTGAATCTGTAAGTTTATGTTTCTCTCCGTTAAGCTTGGATAATTTCTATTCATCTGTCCTCAAGTTCATTGATTCTTTCCTCTGTCTCCTACATTCTGCTTTTGTGCCCATCCAATAAATTGTTTTCTCTTTATTATTGTTTCTCTTGAGAGTTGAAGTATTTGTCATGCATATTTTGTCATTCATCATATGCTGAGTAATTTCATATTGTTTCCTGGACATTTTGAAGATTAGGTTAGGATACTCTGGCTCTTGTTTAAATGCTGTGGAAAGGTCCATTTAGGCAACTAACTTGGGTTCAGGCCAGACCTTGCTCTCAAGCTTCTGTGGGCTGTGGTTTTGACCCTCTGTGTTTTCAAAGGTTCTGCGTGCTATTTGTATCTATCTCATATCTACCTCATGCGTACCCCACCCCATTGACAGTCTTGGACACGAGTGGTGGTTCATCTCTTATTTCTATTCTCACCATCTTCAATATGCTGCTTAGGGCCAACTAAACTCAAGTCCAGAAGGTCATAGGCCACTTCATAGGATCCTCTCCCGCTCCCTCTTCTCCATGATATTCCCAACACCTTCCAGTTATCCGGAGCCCTCTTTTGCAGTCCTCTAGGCAGAGCGCCTTAATTCTCCTGCCTTGCTGTACACTTCCTAAAGCTGTGTCTCCATCCAGGACTGAATGGCAGGGGACAGGGAAAGGGAAAAAAAGAAGTGGGAATTCATCTTACATTCTCGGTGCCTTGGCTCCTGTGGCCAGAGGGCAGGATTCCCCTTCTCTCCAGGCTTTTGTGTCCCGCCTTTGCCCACACCATGCCACCATGGATGGGGTTGCCTGGGGACAGGGGTGGGAAAATTGGAATAAAGGAAGAAGGGGGATTTTCCCTGCCCCACCATGCTCTCTGAATCTTAGTCTCTTTTCTCACTCCTTGGGTCAAATGCAAGGAGCTATCTTGAAGCACTTTTTATCTGCACCGCTGTGCTCTTCTGGCTTTCAGGGTGCGTTTGAGACCTACCAAGCAATACCTGAGCAAAGATACATGGGAAGTTCACAGCTGGTTTAGTGGCATTTTGAAATCTGGTCTCTTTCCCCAGCCTTCCTGCTACTGTTTATTTTTCAGTCCTTAGGTAGCTGCTCCTACATTCAGTCCAGATCTAATACCAGAATTCATTGAGAGAGATACAGTGGAGTGTGCTGACTCCATCTTTCCCAGCAATAAGATCTCTTGCTGAGCTTCCTGAATTTGTACATTTATTTCTTTCATAAAATTTTAGAAGTTTACAGCTACTATTTCTGCAAGTATTTCTTTGCTGTATCCTCTCCTTTCCTTCTGGGACTCACTACCCAACTGTTAGACTTTTTTATGTTGTTCTTTGGATCCCTGGTAACTTCTTCATTTTTTTTTTCAATCATTTTTCCTGATCTTCTTCAGATTGGATAAATTCTTTTGATCTGTCTTCAAGATGGCTACCTCTTTTCTCTGTTACTTCCACTTTATTATTAAGCCCTTCCATTGGATTGTTTTTCAGATGATGCATTTTTCAATTCTAAAATTTCCCTTTAGTTCTTTCTTATGTTTTCTTTTTATCTCCTGAGATTTCCTGTCTTTTCAATCATGTCAACCACGTTTTCCTTTGCCTTATTGAAATAGTATATATCAATTTCTTTAAATTCATTGTGTCTTAATTTCAGCATCTGCATCATCTCAGGGTTGGCATCTATTGGCTATCTTTTCACTTTAGAATGAGCCACATTTTCTTGGTGATGTTAGCATATTATGTTGTGTAGACTCTGGGTTCTGTTTTATTCCTCTGAGGAATATGTATGTTTATTTGAACTGACAGCTGCTGTGGAGACTAAACCTGTAAGCTCTGTCTCACCTTCAGTAGGTAGTGGTTCAAATATTAGTTCAGTAATTTGAGCTTTTGCTGTACTGCTTTGATGGTGCCCTACTCATGCATGATTCAGGGTCAGCCTGAGACTTCTGCGGATGCACACTCAGAATTAGGAACTCCCTTCCTCTGGCTTTCTTCCCCCCAGGACTCCTCCCTCTCTCTCCTTTCTCTGGTTCCTCCAGCCAGAAAGTCTGCTAGGTTTCCACAGGTGTTTCAGCCTCTGAACTGCACCTTCCCGTGACTGCAGCAAGCCCTCGGACAATGCCCCTCAAAATGGACACCTGGCGCTGTACTTCTCTGCCTGCTTTTGTTTATTCTGCAGAATCATCAGGCTGGGTTTCGGGGGGGGGGGGTCATTTTGGTTTTAGTTTTCGTGTGCAGGGTATTATCATTCTTATCAGAGTGAGGGTTGTTCAGTACCAGTTTTGCACCACCAGACCGAGAGCTGAGCTCTCCAGTGCAGGGTTTTCATTTGGAGCTTTACCAAGGGTAGTTCTCCACTTCATGCTGACAGCGGCAGGTGGTGGGACGGCGTCACCTGCTCATTCTGCGTTCCTGGCTGTCACATTCCTGGTGGCTCTATACGTAGGTATAAGCATTTCATGTTGAAAACGCAAAGTGTTTTATTGTGAACTACTTACTTCTGGTTTGCCTGTATCTTACAGTAAAAGGGCATTCGGCATATAGTCGAGTTATATTACCGAAGAGTTTCATTTCAAGAGACTAAACGGGGCATTATTTTAAAAGTGTTCTGCTGGGGCTGAGAGATTAGGAGCTAACAGGCTGGATGCTGGCGAGGCCCCTTTGGCGCTACGCCTTTCTCATCTTCGGCTGTCTCTCCTGTGGCTCCCTACCAGCCCTCCCCCCAGGTGGGCACCCGAGATCAGCATCCGTCCGTAGGTGTGGGGAGAGAAGGAGCGCCTTCCTTTCTGGTAAATGGACACTAGCTCTTAATTTGCACACTCTTGGCTAAAGGACTTCCTGCTTCCCATGCCTTGGTGTTTGGGAATAAGGATGCTCCAAGAATTCCATCCGTGGTGCGGGGGAGATGCTTTTAGGAGCTGCAGAATCTCAAAGGGACTCGTATCTGGGCTGTTCCATTACAGCTCCGCACGTGGCCGTGTCTGCGGGTGGATATCCTGGGAGCAGCTCGGAATTCCTTGAACGGGATGAGCCTTCTATGCAGTGGGGCACAGACGGAATGCCCCTGATCTGGGAGCCAGGACCTGGCCCTTTCTGCCTGCTGTGTGATCGTCTAACCTCCTTAGCTTTCCCGACTGTAAAATGGGTGGGCAAGCAGGACGCGCTCCAGATTGGTTTCAAGGCTAGGGTTCTGCACTGATTCCTGTCTCCCTCCCTCCCTCCTTCCTCCTCGTACATTTATTGAATATTTGCTGTGTACCGGCGTGGTCCTGGGCTACAGAGAAGAGCTGTTGAGGCTGTTTGTGGGATCCTGGGGAATGTGGAACGTGGAAAGGTGAGGAGTGGCTTTAATTCGCCTGCTCTGCCGTGACAATTACCGAGCAGCAGGCTGGTTTAAACGAGAAAATCAAGGCGATGGCCAGGCGATGCTTCGTTCCCAAAGTGTCTTCGTCCTCGTGCTGGCTCCAGCGACCCTGGGGTGCCTGGGCTGGTACCGCCGCTGCCCGTCACCACGTAGCGATGCCCTCTCTTTCCTCGCTTCTGTGACCTCCAGGTTCCCTTCGCGAGGCCGCCATCGTCCAGTTCAGGGCCCGCCCTGGTCCTATTGGCCGCGCCTCATCTAAAGACAGCGTCTCCACGAGGCCCTGTCAGGAACGGGTTCGCACCCCCAGGGAAGCGGATTAAGAATAAGAGCATGTGCTTGTGGGTGCGTGAGCCGACCTACCCAGGGGTGTCGGGGTGTGCGCCAGGAAGGCAACATTGGAACGACCGGGTGGGGGGCTAAAAGGGGGCTGGGGAGCCCCTTCCAGGAGGAAGCCCAGGTGCTTCACAGCCAAGCCCACCCAAGCTGGCCACTCTGCCAGCAGGGCAGAGGGCGGCACAAATCCTGACCACGACAGCTGCACACCTGCCAGCACACCTGTGCTCCCAGGTGCCAGTTTGCCGAGTCACGTCCTCCACCCCACCATTGTCTCAGGGCTTTGGTCACAGATCGCAGCCATGGAGGTGAAGGTGCTGCTACCCAATTCTGTTTGTCCCATGGTGCCAGGTGTGGTGGGGCTCAGGTGGAGATGCCCAGGAGCCCCTTACAGAAGACCCCACCTTTTTATGAGCCCAGGACCTGGGAGGAGGGGTCGGGGGGGCACGAGGAGTGGAGAAGGCGCCTCCACTCTGGCCATGCGGAAATGCCCATGTGCAGGCCCAGGGGTCCTGCATCTTGACGAGACCCTGTGGGAATCAGCGGTCGCTGGCAATGCACCCAGTCTGGCAGGAGGGCAGCCCCCGCCCCCATGAGTCCTGCTGGCACCTGTAGGGTTTTGGTGTGGAGCCCGAGGCCTCGAGGAGCTGGGGCTCAGAGAGGCTGCGCGACGTGCCCAGTGCCCTCCAGTAGGGGGCGCGGCTGGGACCGGGAGGCAAGGCTCTTTCCCACCTGCTTTCCAGGAGGGCAGCCGGCCTCCTGTGGGCTGGGGGGTGCGGGGCCAGCCCCTGATGGCGGCCCCCAGTGCCTCCATGTTGCTTTCAGGTTAGCCCAGGAGAGGCAGACGGGGCCGCCCCTCCTGGCATCAGGTCTCCTGCTCGGTCGCACCCACCCGCAGCCGGCCCTAGGGAGACCCGCGCGGTCCCACGGCACCGGGCTCAACTCCGTGCCCTGCGTGTCCGGCACACCCCGGGCCCCGTGTCCGCCTGACCCGCCCTCACCCTTCCAGACCCCGTCTCCCAGACCCTCCTCCAACGGCCCCATGGGCTGGGTGTGCTGACCCCTCCCTCTGCCCCTGCGGCCCCTCTGCCACCCGGCTCAGCGCCTAGTCCCAGGGCTAGGGGACTTAAGTGTCCCCACAGTGACCAGGGGCTGTGCTGCTAGCTTGCCCCACCACGCCGGAGCACCCCAACACGGCACGTCCCTAGCTGGGACCCTGTTGGGGACCCTAAAGGGCTGGGCGGGCATGTGACACCCTGAAGCAGAGCCCAGTGGCCGAGCATGCGGCCAGGGACGGAAGCAGGCAGCCTGAGCCATCACGGTCAGCGCCATGGCCAAGGGCGCCTGCTGCTCCGGGGACGCTGGGGGCGGGAGGCTGGGAGCACAACCAGCCAGTTGCCCAGAGGAGGGAGCCGTTTTCCGTGGACGTGTCCCTTCACAGCCGGATTTCCCAGCCTGTGCGGAGCAGGGCAGCTGGGCGTCCTGGTCACGGCCTTGGCAGGACGCTGAGTAAGAGCGGCTGGAACAGGCGGCCTCTGGACCCAGCTGGGGTCGGCTGGAGGAGCCGCTGGCAGGCCTGGCTCGGACAGGACACGGGGCTCCGTGGAGGGCTGGCCTGGGCTCTCTCCACGCCTGCAGGCCCCCACTCGGTGCTGAGAGGCAGGGACAACGGGGGGTGCGTGTGTGTGCCCATGGGTGTTTATCTGCATGTGTGTCCATGTCTGGGGCTCTGTGTATCTACGTGTGTGTGTGTCTGTGGGGGGTGTTTGCCTGTGTGCATGGCGAGGCGTGTACATGTGTGTGCATGGCTGCATGTCAGTGTGTTTGTTCACGTGTGCATGTGTTCATACATGCCGGGGCTGTGTATATATGCGCACGCACGTGTGTGTTCAGTGTTGTGTGTGTACATGCACTGGCTCATCTTTTTGTGCTGCATGTGTGCATGTGTTCATGCGTGCATTTGTGTGCACGTTTGTCCGGACTGTGCGTGCATGTGTGTGTGTGTTGGGGCATGCACGTGTACGTGCTTATGTTTACCAGGCCAGTGTGTGTGTTGTGTGTGTTTTGTGTGCGTGTGTGTGTGTGTTGTGTGCACACACCCCCAGCACTGCCCACACCTGCTGACCCCGCGGCCTCTCAGGCTGGGCCTGAGTGTCCAGAGCGGCCTCCTGGGGTCTCCAGCTGCGATTCTGACGCAGCCGACCTGGGTGCCTTGCCTGGCTACCGCTGACCTCCCTCCCCTGAGCCCGTGAAGGCCCCTCCCAGGCTGGCTGGGGGGCATCGGGGCTCCATTCTGGCCATCAGGAAGTTTAAGGAGGACGTTTCAGTGCACACGTGTTCGTCTGCCTGTGAGAGCTGGGCTTGCCATGAGTGTACCCTAATGGCTTCACACCTAAGATCTTTTTTAACACTGGAAAACTATGGTGGGGCAGGAGATGCTCTGAGCCTGAGATGTGGCAAGTCAGGCAGGAGGCTGCCTCCCAGCTCCAGAACCGTGCTGGGCCCCCAGGCCTGGGGTTTCTGGGCCTGCAGGCACAAGAGCCCCCGCGCCCCACCAGCATAGGCCGCGAAAGGAGGGCACCTGCCAAAGCCGGGGGAGCAGGCCATGGGCCGGGCCGGGGCCAGGACAGCCAGGGCACCTCGGGCCAGCCAGGGCCCCTGTTCAAGGCTCACGCTGTCAGGAGAGGGTCTTGGGGGCCAGCCTGGCAGCCCTGATGAACACTGAGCGTGGGGCAGAGACGCCACCCTGGGGGAGTCCCAGGGGGGCCGAGGCGTCCCAGAGAACGTGATGTTTGAACCACGGCTGGACTTGCCACGTGGAGAAAGGGGTGAGCAAAGGTGCTGACGCCAGCAAAGAGCGAGCGGAGACCCCAAGACCAAGCGTGGCCTGGCCCACCCACTGCCCCGCAGCCCCCACACTTCCTCCTCCCCAAGGAGCATGTCCTGACCCCGGAGAGCCTGGTGTCAGCAGGACGGAAACCAGGCCAGGTGCTCAGCTGGGGGAAGGGACCCCGAGGTCAGGAGATCGGATAAGAAAGCAGTGCCACTGCTCAGGTAGGCAGGGCTTGGCGGCAGGGCCGAGCTTGGTGCCCTGGAGGAGCCGTCAGCAAAGGCCCACTGGGCTGGGGCTGGGGAGGCGGCCGTGGGGGCTTTGGATGATTGCTCCCAGGGTGGCAGGGCTTGGCGGGGCCCGGGGGCGGCAGAGCAGTGGGGGTTAGTGCCATAGTCCCGGCGGGCAGCTGACTTGGTGGAGAAAGACGTTTTGGAGCAGGGATCCCCAGAATCGGGGGTGGGGGTGGGGGTGGGGTGGGGAACGCAGGACCAGAGCCTGGAGGAGGCCGAGACGATGCCACTCTCCACGCTCTCCCTGCCCTCTCCCTGCTGGGCAGGTGCTGGTACCTGCTTTAGGGAGAGGCCCCAGCCCTTTTTTTTTTTAACTTTATTTTGTACATTTAATAATTGAAAATATTAATTAAAACCTAAAAAGTAAACACAGATGAATAAATATATACATTTCTCCATTAAATGTAATGGATACATATAAATTTTTTTTTTGAATCAAACAATATGTTACACAATATATTTGGTTCATAGTAACCCATTCATACAGTATTTGTCCTTTTGTGTCTGGCTTGCTTCGCTCAACATAATGTCCTCCAGGTTCATCCATGTTGCCATATGCTTTACGACTTCATTTCTTCTTACAGCTGCATAATATTCCATCGTGTGAATAGACCACAGTTTGTTTATCCATCCTTCTGTTAATGGACACCTGGGCTGCTTCCACCTTTTGGCAATGGTGAATAATGTTGCTATGAGCATCCGTGTGCAGATGTCTGTTCGTGTCACTGCTCTCAGTTCTTCTGGGTATATACCCAGTAGTGGTATTGCAGGGTCACGTGGCAAGTCTATATTCAACTTCCTTAGGAACTGCCAAACAGTCCTCCACAGTGGTTGAACCATTCTGCATTCCCACCAACAGTGAAGAAGTGTTTCTGTCTCTCCACATCCTCTCCAACACTTGTAGTTCTCTGTCTTTTTAATAGCGGCCATTCTGATAGGTGTGAAATGATATCTCATTGTAGTTTTGATTTGCATTTCCCTAATCATGAGTGATGTTGAACATTTTTTTCCTGTGCTTTTTTGGCCATTTGTATTTATTCTTTGGGCAAATGTTTATTCAAATCTTTTGCCCATTTTTTAATTGGGTCGTTTGTCTTTTTATTGTTGAGTTGTAACATCTCTTTATATATCCTGGATATTAAACCCTTATCAGATATGTGATTTCCAAATATTTTTTCCCATTGAGTTGGCTGCCTTTTCACCCTTCTGACAAAGTCCTGTGAGATGCAAAAGTGTTTAATTTTGAGGAGGTCCCAGTTACCTATTTTTTCTTTTGTTGCATGTGCTTTGGGTATAAGGTCCAAGAAACCACCACCTACTACAAGGTCTTGAGGATGTTTCCCTACATTTTCTTCTAGTAGTTTTATGGTCCTGGCTTTTATATTTAGATCTTTGATCCATTTTGAGTTGATTCTTGTATAGGGGGTGAGATAGGGGTCCTCTTTCATTCTTTTGCTTATAGATATCCAGTTCTCCCAACACCATTTGTTGAAGAGACTGTTTTTTCCCATTACCATGGGCTTGGTAGGTTTGTCAAAAACCAGTTGACTGTATAAGTGAGGGTTTATTTCTGGGTTCTCAATTCTATTCCACTGATCGATGTGTCTATCTTTATGCCAGTACCATGCTGTTTTGACCACTGTAGCTTTGTAATATGTTTCAAGGTCAGGCAGTGAAATTCCTCCCACATTGCTCTTCTTTTTTAGAATGCTT
>JAQZBX010051313.1:0-19413 GCA_029593785.1 Cabassous unicinctus | reverse complement strand
GGGACTATAGAAAAATCCCCATGTTAGCAGATGATGCCCTATAAAGAATTATAAGGGCATCAAAAGGGGGGAATGATAAGGGAAGTGCTGGGACCCTAACCCGCCTCAGCAGAAACCCACAGCTTTAGGAAAATAAACTCCCCTCAGTCCCTTTCTCCCCTCCTCCCCCCTTTTCTCCATGGAATCCACATCAGGAAGATAAGCACTCCCTGTCTGCCCCTTTGAACTGAAATTTACAACTCTAAACAGATAATGACTCTGTTCCTCCCTAATGGCCCTCTGCTTTTAGGAAGATAAGCAGCTAACCTCGCTCCCCTGCTTTTGTAACACTGCCTGCCTGCTTGCTTAGGAATTTGCCTGCTTAGTCTTCCTATATAAACTTATGAAAATTGAGAAACAGGGCTCAGAATTTGGAGACTGAATTCTCCTCTGGGCCCATGTGTAATAAAACTTCATTCATCCGTACCCTCAAGAGTGCCGCTTGGGTTTCATTCCGTCGGTCGCAACAGATTGAGATCCAAAATGGTGGAGTAAGGAACAGCAGGCTTCACCCTTCCTCCAGAAAATGTGAGAAGATAGACAGGCTTTCCAGGCATAAGGCAAGCTGGGATATTGAGGGGGCAATAGGAGAAGTGGCTGGAGAGGAGCTGCCCAGCTGGCCTCATGGAAGAGGGGAGCGGACCAACTAACCCAGGAGGAGAGAAGAACTGCCTTGCGGTCTGGGGTGGAGAGGGGAGCCATCCAGCAGCCTGGGGCAGAGGGGAGTGCTGAGGAGCGATCCCACAGGCAGGCCTGTGCCCAGGGTGCTTAGGGTAGGGGGAGTGGGACAGCCACTAGGAGAGCTGAAGGAACATAGCCTGGGGGGTTGTTTGTTTGTTTGTGTTCCCCCAATTTCATTTTCCCTTTTTAAATCCTTTTCTCCAGGTACCTGAGGAGAGGCCGGCTGCTGTGCGTACAAGCAGCAGAGAGGAGTAGACTAGCGGGTCGCTGGAGGCCCAAGATGGAGGCCTGATTTCTGTTTGTTTCTTCCTTTCACTCTCTTTACCCTGATCCTTGCAGAGAGGGGGTGGTAGGTGACTGACGACCTACACAGGTAGTCTGAGAGGAGGAGCCTAGCCAGTCCTGGTGGTCTGAGAGGGAAGCAAGATTTTTTGTTTTGTTTTGTTTATCTGTTTGTTTGTTTTTTCTTCAAAAGTTACTAAAAGGATAAAAAGATAAATAAAAATAAAATATGACATGTATATGCTTAAAGAAAAAATGGCTAAAGTAAGTACTGCCTTTACAGTAATAACATTGAATGATAATGGGTTAAACTCTCAATCAAAAAAACACAGATTGCCAGAATGGATAAGGAAATATGACCCATCTACCTGCTGTCTACAAGAAACTCACCTTAGACCCAGGGACACAAATATGTTGCAAGTGAAAACTTGGAAAATGATTTTACATGCAAACAGTAACCACAAAAAGGGCAGGAGTAGTTAAACTATTATCAGACAAAATAGACTTTAAATGCAAAACTCTTGTAAGATACAAAGAAGGACACTAAATATTAATAAAAGGGAGTAATCTATTAAGAAGAGATAATAATCATAAATATTTATGCACCTAACCAGGGAGCCCCAAAATACATGAGGCAAATACTGGCAAAATTAAGGGGAGAAATAGACACCTCTACAATTGTAGTGGTATACCAATATACCCAGAAGAATTGAAAGTAGTGATGAAAACAGATATATGTGCATCAATGTCCATCTCAGCCTTATTAACAATTGCCAGAATTTGGAAGCCACTCAAGTAACCATCAACGGATAAATGGATAAACAAAATGTGGTATACACATACGATGGAATATTACTCAGTTGTAAGAAGGAATGAAGTATTGACATATGTGACAACATGGATGAATCTCAAAGACCTTATGTTGAGTGAAGTAAGCCAGTAACTAAAGGACAAATATTGCATGATCTCACTGATATGATCTAACGGTATTAAGCAGACTCACGGAGGTAGAGTTATTAGGAGATGGAGAGGGAGTAGAGAATGGTAAGCCGATGCTCAAGCTCGGCAGAATCTATGATAAGGTGGAAGATGGTGGTTTGGCAGTGGATGGGGATGATGGTGGTGCAACAATGTAAGTGGGGTTGACTATGCTGGAGTGTGTGAGCGAGATTGAGGGGGTAGGTTGGGCTACCCATGGAACTTGGTGGGGGGAGGCCTGGAGGAAGGAACTCTGGGGAGGTTGAGGACTGTGGATAAGAATACAATTATGGGAGTGTTCTTTCAGCATCAATGGCAGGGTAGGGTCACTGGTGCAGGGTGTCAGTGGGTGGGTGGGGGGAGGGCAGAATCTGTGGGGAAGGGTGCACCTGGGTCTTGCCTCTATGGAATATGAATGTGCTCATGTGGTCATAGGGTATGATCTCAGTGGGTGGAGACCCACACAATAAACAACAAAATATTAAGCTCCAATCCTGGGGAGTCCTGCTATGTTCTCAAATAGAGTGACAAGAAACTCTAGAGCACATAGGCAGTGCCTAATAAAAGAAAACAGACTAATATGCCAAGTCCTCGATATTAATGCTTGTACTTATGAACCTTATTCTTGTAAAATTGAAACTTAGCCTTATAATAACTATTGCCTAAAAGTTACCTCCTGAAACCCCCCCTTGTTACTCACATGTAGCTTCTCTCTAAGCCAAATTCTGGCAATAAACTCACTATCTTCCCCTAGGCGTGGGACATGACTCCCAGGGATTAGTCTCTCTGGCACTGAAGGGTTAATATCAAGTGTCAACCAACAATGCATTTGGAAAAAGACCTTTACCAAAAAAGGGAAACTTTATATACAAAAGAGTTTTTTTGGCTAAGAGATTCAAAGTGAGTTGGGAAGTCATTCCAGAGGTCACACTTATGCATGTCGCAGGCAGATCTCACTGACACAGTAAACAAATCTTCAAACGGGTGCTCCTGAGGGCTCTAGAGACATCTGGACACTATAGGCAAGGCACACAACCCCATGTAATCAGCATCCCGTTGGTGGGCCTTACCTTGGAATATGTAATAACCTATTTCCCCAGTGTAACAGATTCATTTATAATTTCCCCACATATAATTCTTCCATCCCTTTTATTTGAACCTATAATTAGCACTATATCCATTAAATATGTGTTCCAGAGACTTAAAACTTCGGTCTCTTCACATGCCGGTTGAGCCCTGAATTTCAGCAGATTTGCAGCCAATACCTTTCTCTCCCTTTCATCAGACTCGCCCAGGACAGCTAGCAAAGTGATGGTGATGGACAAAACTCATCCCCAAAAGCAAAGAGCATCTACAACTGCAAGAAAAAGTTTCTTCCATCTGCCCCATAAGATCTAAATCCCCTCTCAATCTGAAGCAGGGCGGGCATCACCATCCCAAAATCCTTAAGATTGAGGAATGAACAAACATAAAGTGGGAATGAAACCATGGACCAAAGTAGACTTATTGTTTTGGAATAAGAGAAGAACTTGTAACATTGATATAAAGATAATGGTACCAGAGGTCCTGAAAGAAGGAGGAGGGAAGAATAGGTGGAACATAAGGCATTTTTAGGGCATTGGAATTGTCCTGCATGATATTACCATGACAGATACAGGCCATTATACATTTTGTCAAAACCTGTAAAACTGTACAGTGCAAAGTGTAAACCATAATGTAAATCTTGGCTAGTAGCAATGCTTCAATATTGATTCAACAATTGTAACAAATGTACCACACTAATGTAAGATGTTAATAGGGGAAAATGTGGAAGGGGGAGGGGATGGAGTATATGGGAATCCCCTATTTTTCAATGTAATTTTTCTGTAATCTAAAACTTCTTTAAAAATAAAGTTTAATATATGGGAAAAAAAAAGATAGATTGACCAGTGGAATTGAATTCAGAGTTCGGAAATTGACCCTCACATCTATGTTCAAGTGATTTTTGAGGAGGCTGTCAAACCCACCCAGCTAGGTCAGAACAGCACATTCAACAAATAGTGCTCGGAAATCTGGATATCCATATCTAAAAGAAAGAAAGAGAACCCTTTCTCACACCTTATACAAAAATTAACTTAAACTGGATCAAGGACCTAAATATAACAACTAGAACCATAAAACTCCTAGAAGAAAATTTAGGGAAACATCTTCAAGAATTTGTGGTAGGTGGTGGTTTCTTGGACATTATACCTAAAGCATGAGCAATGAAACAAAAATTTTGACTTACTCAAAATTAAACACCTTTGTGTTTCAATCAATTGTGTTAAGAAGGTGGAAAGCAGCTTACTCAATGGGAGAAAATCTTCGGAAATCACATATCCATCAAGGATTTGATATTCATGTTATATAAAGAAATCACACAACTCAACTACAAAAAGACAAGCAACCCAATTAAAAAACGATCAAAAGACTTGAATAGACATTTCTCCAAAGAGGAAATACAAAAGGCCAAAATGCACATGAAAAGACACTCAATGTCACTAGCTATTAGGGAAATGCAGATCAAAACTACAATGAGATATCATTTCATGCCTTACAGAATGGCCATTATTTAAAAAACAAAACAAAACAGAAAATTTCAAGCACTGGAGAGGGTGTGGAGAAATAGGAATACTCCTTCACTGTTGGTGGGAGTGTAAAATGGTACAGCCTTTGTGGAAGACGGTGTTTCCTCAGGAAGTTAAATAGAGAACTGCCATGTGATCTGGCAATCCCGTTACTAGGAATATATTCAAAAGAACTGAAAGCAAGGATGTGAACAGGTATTTATACACTGATGTTCTTAGTGGCATTATTCACAATTGCTAAAAGATAGAAACAACCTAGGTGCCTGTCAATTGATGAATGGATCAACAAAATGTGGTATATACATACTATGGAATACTATTCAGCTGTGAGGAGAAATGAACTGGGGAAGCACATGACAGCATGGGTGAATCTTAAGGATATTATGTTGAGTGAAATAAGCCAGACACAAAAGGATGAATATTGTATGGGCTCACTGATAGGAACTAAATTTGAAGTAAACTTATGGAGTTAAACTATAGCATTTAGGTTAGTAGGAGACAGGATGTGAGTTGGGAAAGGGAAGCTGATACTGAATGTATGCAGAATGCTTAATAAGGTTAATTGTAAATGTGTGATAATGGATAGAGCTGAGGTAGCATATTATAGCGAGTATAACATACACTTGTCTAGGGAGGTTAATTTAATTGAAAGACAGCTAGAGAGGATAATCTAGGGACTGTATAACAGTGATTTTGGTGGTAGATGAGGACTGTGGTTAATAATATAAATATAAGAATGTTCTATTACAAGATGTTAAGAATATGGTGATACATGGGAAAAATACAACGAATGTAACTTATAGTCTATACAGTAATATTGTAATATTTTTGCAGTAAAGGCAGAGAAGGTTCTATATCAGTGCTAAAGGTGAAAAAACAATATAAGGTTTAGTGTTGTTTTTTTAAAAGATTTATGTCTGCTTGTCTTCTCTTTGGGCAGCACCAGGAACCGATCCTGGGACCTTCCAGAGTGGGAGAGAGGCTGCTCAATCTCTGGTGCCACCTCAACTCCCTGGTCTGCTGCATCTTTTATTGTCTCTCCTCTGTGTCTCTTTTTGTTGCGTCATCTTGCTGCGCCAGCTCTCCGTTCTGGTCAGCACTCCTGCATGGGCCAGCTCGCCTTCACCAGGAGGCCCCGGGAATCAAAACTTGGATCTCCTATATGGTAGGGGGGAACTCAATCGCTTGAGCCATATCTGCTTCTGGGGTTTAGTGTTATGAGATACGAATGATTAAGCATTCTTTTTTTATGTTCTTCATTAACAAGGAAACGTTGGTCATGTCATTTAACCATTCTGTGCTCATTTATGTATCTTTCTGAACACTGGAGAAACAATGAGTTTGCTTTTAGGATTACAAGAGATAAATGTGCCTGGACAGAATTTTTTTAAAGTGATGCTTCCATAATTTGTTAAGCTGTCATCTTTCTGTTATTTTTTGAAGTTGAAATAAAGTTTGCTTTAAAAAAGGTAGTTGCATGCTTTTAAATTATAAAAAGACTAGATGCAATCTTTGAAAGAGGTTGAAAAATTTCATATTTCTATTAGCAAGATTTCTACTTTTCCTCACACCCCTGCCAAAATAGGTGCCAGTCTCATATGTAGGGAGTGTTATTACTTTAATTTCCTTTACTCTGACTTCTAGTGAATTTAAGCATCTTTTCATATATTCTTCATCAATCTGATTTACCATTTTAAAAACTGCCTATACAGACGTCCTTCCATTTTTGTATTGGGTTGTATGTTGTTCCTTGTTAATTTGTAAGAGCTTTTTGTATATCATTTCTGTAACAAATAATTTATTCCCTTTTGATTATTTTTTATTAACTTTGTTCATTAAATTTATTTTATTTTTCACGTTATTAAAGATGTCTATATTTCATTGTGTAATTCCCAGGATTCCACTCTCTCTTTTAAAGTTTTATATTGCCCTTAGATTGAGGTCTTAGATTTTATTCAATAGTCTTTGTTTTTATATGTATCTTGACTAAAATATTATGCTTTCTAATTTTTGTGTTTGGTTCAGTTTAGTTTAATTAGTTTCAGGATTTTTTCCTTATTAATTCCCTCCTTCTACTGACTTTTAGTTTAGTTTGTTGTTCTTTATCTAATTTCTTCACATGAGCTCTGAGATCTTTTATTTTTAATTTTTTTCTTAAGAACAAAGGCAATTAAAGTCTACAAGTGTCATTAAAACAGCTTTCTCTGTGTTCCTTATGACTTAGATGCAAATTGTTCTCTTTTTCACTCTTTTCTAAATTGTTTATAAGTTTTTCAATTTCATCTTCAATATAAGGATAATCTAGGACTGTGTTTCTTAATTTCCAAGTGGTTATCATTTCACATTTGTTAATGTAGACTTTTAAAAAACTGAATATACTTCGTGGCGAAAGAAATGTTTTATATATATATGAAAGCAAACCTATATCTTTGATTGTAAAATACATTTTCCCCACATTTACTCTACTTGGAATTGGGATGCATCTTTTCAGTCCTAGAGCAGTGGTGATGCAGTTGTATGAAAACCTTCAGTCAACACATTCTAGTGAAATCAAGAAAGCATCACGTCAGTGTCTTAGAATTAGATGAAAGCTGGCATATTATCCCCTTGAGTAATATAAGGCTCTTTATATCATTGCTGTCTATCTGTCTACTAAATATGATTCTGGTAGAAATGTATTGAAATCTATAGTCATTATTGTATTTTATCAGGTTTATTGAATTCCTAATACTCTTGTTTTATTTATTTAGCTAGTTGTTATGTAGTTTGATAAACACATATTTGCAAATGTTATAATTTCTTCATAAATTTTGCCTTTTATAAATGGTTTTAACCCTAAAATTTATCATGACATTAATATTTCCAGATTTTCCTGCCTTTTTTTTTTTGCACTTGACCACTCCTTTATTTTCTACCTTTCTTTATTAATTTAACTTGTCCCTTTTAAACAGCTTTTGCTTGAGTTTTGCTTTCTAGCCCAAACTACTAGTCTTTGTACTTTGAAGGAAGAATATAATCCATTCACATTTTAAATATTGCCTTTATCTTATTTTCTTTATATCACTGTTTCCTCTTTTAACTTTTTCTTACTTTTAATGGTTTATTCAGGTTCATTCTATTTGTTTTTTCAAAATTTAGTTGTGTATTTCCTGTTTCCATCCCATTGTTAACATTATATATAACATAAGATTATATATATATAAAATTATATTGTATATAACATGTTCTATAATATTATATATATTATATTACATATAATTGCCTGAAAACTAGTCAACAATATTGTCTTCTGCATATAGCTGTATTACCACAACTTCCCTCCCTACACAAATTAGATAAGATCTCTAGAACACTTCCTTCCCTCTTTCTTCCTTCCTTCTTCCCTGCCCCTCCCTGCAGACAAGGCTTTTAGAATTCTTTTACTTCTTTCTTCTGCAGGCCTTCCCAATCCTTAAACTTTCACAAGTATCTATTATTCATTATTTAGAACTTATATTATACATTCCGTGACAGTCTGTTTTTATTGAGAGTCAGAGAATAGTCAGCACTCTATTCAGTTCCTTCTTGACCTTTTGGGGGTCTAAAGAACTTAGCAAAATCATATGAAGCAAATATCAATCTTCCCAGTTGGAGTTCATTAGAACACTGAGCATCAGGTATACAGTTCCTTGGGTCTAGTGGTCTCTGTTCCTTATCCCAAGGAACCAAATTTCTTCTTCAAAATAATGTTCAAGCCAAGGGGATAAAAGCTTGTAATATATCTTCTGGGTAGGACCTCACACAATCCCAAGGTCAGCATATAATTGATTGGAGCTTATGGTAGCCATTTGCTCAGATAAGACAACTACATTGGAGTTGGGAAAGAAAAAGGAAAAAATCCCAGTGAAGGTCCTATGTCCCCAAATTTTCAGATGGTTTATTTTTAGAAATTTTATATTTTGTAACACCTTTGACTCTTTGTAATAATACATGTTGGATCATGGTAGAGCATTCTTTTAACATGGTAAAGACATGCTAATTTCATCATATTTATAATATTTTGTGTCTATATTAATAATTTTACATCTATTTTAATAATGTTTTGCATTTATATTCATAAGTAAAAGGGCAATTATGGGATTTTTGGTAGGTGCTTTCCAATTTTCTGTATGATTTGGAATATTTTGAGTAACACTGTGATTATCTTGTAAGAAATCTCTTTTTAAATCATCAAATCCTGAAATGGGTGCCTTTGAAATTGTAGGGCTTTAACAATCTTTCCAAATACCAATCTCGGTATTCTTGAGGCAGTCTATCCTCTTGGATCAATTAGAGTCATTTTTATTTTACTAAAAATTTTCTCTAAAATTTCAAATATGCATTACCATAGAGTTAATTTATTAAACTGATAGCTTCCCCCTCCATCTTGTGCAGTTATATGACTGTGTTCTATGAATATTTAATTATGCAAAATACATTGTATAGTTTTGCTGATGATATATCAAGTTTTCTCTAATTGTTTAATAGGATAAAAAGTTTACTTTTTTACACACTTACATTTAGGAATAAGAGAAGGTAATATTTCTTTAGTCATATTATTACTTTCTATAAAACCTTTTTGAATACTTTAATGTTCTTAATCTGAACCCCAGGAAAAGGGTCATGATAGTGACATCATTACAAGGGTTTGAAGCATGAAAATGTGGATAAAACGTTTTCTGTAAAAGAATAATATAAGCACTGCTTTTTTCCCCAAATATTTGAACATGTTGTTTAATAAAATTTAAATTCACTTAAAAGAGAAAAAAATATAATTTTCCCTCCACACATAACGGTGTTAGTACCTCAGAAGTCTTGCTACCCTCTACTAAATTCCAATAAATAACAAAAAAGAAAAGAAAGGAAAATACCCTAAAAATTCTTCATTGACAGATGTGTGATAATAAAGAGTGGGTGCGAATTGTTGGTCATACATAGTGGCAAGTATATGATGACTCCTCCCAAGTTCTTCAAATGAGGAAACAAAACGTGCATCAGATCTAAGGTAGAAATATCTCCTCATGCAATGGATGGGTGTAAATGTTAAATATGCCTATAAATATATGATTAAAGTATTTAGCAACCCAGAAAACTCTTATCTATGACACTAGGTGTACTTTGGAGGTGACATATATTGAATCTAAGTATAATTTTTTGAGTGGAAATTGGACTGATTTTATTTTATCCTCTCTGGAGAAAAACTGAATGAAGCAGGAGGAAGATCTGAATCAGATGCTTGAAATAGTCATCTAAACACCGTGGAGTTAAAAAGCTCCCTGATGCAGAAACACTTTGTGGAAGGGAATTACCAGTGTGAATTTAATATCTAACTCCACTTTCTTTTTATGAAATTAAGAGTGGATGTTGAAAAGAAAAAAAAGAGTGGACATTGTGTTGCAGGAAAACTTAATTTGAAAATAGAGCCCCATATTTTGGCACTATTTTCAAATTCCCAGGATAAGGATGAAATAATGTAATATAATATATGTATTATACATATATGTAACGTAATATAAGCACCCAGGCTTATATTGGGTTATCCTCTAGTAATCAAATTTCAAAACAAATTGCTTCTTTGTAACACTAAACACACAGTAAAATAATAACATAACACCAATAGAGCTTTCAAAAATTATATATGATTCTAAAATTCAAGACATGCATGAAGGCAACTTGGTACAGAGCCTGCTATATGTTCCCACTTCCTCTTGAGAAGGATTCACTGTTTTTGCATCTGACCCTGACCAGAGCCACCTCTCTTAACCTCCCATGGAGCTAGGATGACCCTGTGACTAAGTTGTGGCCAGTTGCATGGAATGAGAAATGGTGTGTGTAATTTCCAGGAAGCCATGTTAAAAGAAGGGGATATGAGCTCTTTCTGCCCTTCCTTAATTTCTTCTAATATGCATCATGCAGACATGATGTTTGGATTTTCAGCAGTCATATTGGATCATAAGTAGAAATTATGTTTGTGGATGACAGAAAAACAAGATAAAATGAAACAGGGTCTCTAATGATTTTGGTGCTGTCACACTGGCCTTGGAATATTCATCTCTGGAGTTGGTTTATGTAAGAAATAGATAAACTTCCATCTTTATTAAGCCACTGTTATTTTTTTTTCTCTCACACGCAGCTGAAACTAATTCTGCGACTGCAAGAAAAATTCATTCTTAGCTATAAAACGACTTAGCCTGGACAAATTGCACTATAATAAGTTGCGCTATTCAATACAAAAGCTCATGGCTTCCTTCTATCACATGATTTTATCTCTCTCCTGCTCTGTTCCTTCATATTCTCCTCAGTATGTGATTATACGGTAGCTATAATGGGTTGAGTTACGTCCCCCCAAAAGTTATATTAAAGTCCTAACCTTGGGTACCAGCGAATTGATTGTGACCTTATTTGAAACAGGGTCTTTATGGATGTAATTGAGATGTAAGTGAAGATGAGGTAATACTACACAAAAAGGCAAATATTGGATGATTCCTTTTACATGAAATATCTAGGGTAGGCAGATTTATAGAGACAGAAAGATTAGCAGTAACCATTGGCTGGGGGAAGTAGGAAGGGAAATTACTGTTTATTGGGTACAGAATTTCTGTTTTGGGTAACAAAAATGTTTTGGTAATGAATGATGGTGATGGCAGTACAACATTGTAAATGTAATTGATGCCACTGAACTGTACACTTAAAAAGGGTTAAAATGGCAAGTTTTATGTTATGTATGTTAACACCATAAAAATAGTAAACAAAAAAATATGAAATTATACTGGATTAGGGTGGGCCCTAAATCTAATCATTGGTGTCCCTAGAAAAGACATAGAGACACACAGGGAGACCATCATGTGCTGACGAGGCAGAGACTGGAGTGATGCAAGGAATGCCAAAGTCTGCAGGCAACCACAGGGGCAGGCGTGGGGCAGATTCTCCCCCCAGAGTCCCAGGAAGGAACCAGCTCTGCCCACACCTTGATTTTGGACTTCTGTCTGTTGGAACGATGAGAAAAAAAAAAAAGTCTGTTGTTTTAAGCCACGCAGTTTGTAGTACTTTAATACAGCAGCCCTGGGAAACTAATAGAGTAGCTAATCAAAGACATGTCTATTTAAGGAAGGAATGAATAAAGGTGTCTAAACATAATAAGCACAGAGAGACCCGTGCCTCCATTGTGAATAAGCATTTGAACCATACACTTGAAATACAAAACTTAAAACTAAATTGTGCGTTGGAATTAATATTTTATTAAGAGGAGAATTAATTTACAAAAATGAGTTAATTTTTATATCTTCTTCTTTCCTCTTGTAAGTAAATCTTGAGACTAAAAATGAAGCTCAATAAATATTATTAAAACAGTGGCCCTTACTCTTTCATTCACAATGTGAAACACCTGGAATCCACAAATTATCATGACCACAGGAAATCAAGCTCTTGCTTATCAGAAAAAATCAAGAATTTCAGGCAAATGCCACCATATATGATTTGTAAGAATCAAGAATTTGTAAGGAGGCACTGAATCAAAACACAGACATCCATTTGAAACAATAAGCAGTTTGCAGAAAACTTCTGGGAAAAAAATGAGAAATTGTTTTGCAAAAGTAAGAAAAGCTAAAATAAGACTAGAAACAATGTTTAAAAGCTACCTTCTCTCTATCCTTATATTTTATTTTGGAAAAAAATAGAATACAGAAAAGTATAAAGGTATAAAAACAATGAATATAACAAATACCCATGTACCTACACTTCAAATTGTGTGAGTTGATATTTTGTCAAATTGTTTCAAGTTTTCTACTTTAAAAAATATATATATATATTTTAAGGATACTTAGATTACATAAATGTTACATAAAAAATATAGGGGTTTCCCATATGTGCCCTATTTTTTAATAAAAGGAATAAAACACTGCAGGGAAAGTTGAAGCACTCACCATCTCTTACTCACTTCTACTGCCTTCCGCTCTTCCGTCCTCACTATAATAAGTCTTTATTCTTTCAGTTTAGTTGTGTGTGTTTGTGTGTGTGTGCGCGCACACAATTTACAAGCCTTTAATAAAACTTAGGGTCCCAGAACACTAATTGGGGAATGGCTGTGTGTGATCTCCCTCTAGTGGCCACATCGAACAATGTTATGAAATTGAAACTATTCCAGAGCAGAACATTAGGTACATTAAGCATATCTGAAAGCTGTGTTAATCCCTATTAACTTTTTCAGCATTATTTTTAAAGACATTTGAGAATACAGAAAAGTTACACCAAAGATATAGATTCCCATATACTCCATCCCTCTCCCTCTCACATTTTCCCCTATTAATAACATCTTACAAGAGTGTGGTACATTTGTTACAATTGATGAACAAATATTGAAGCATTGCTAGTAACCATGGTCTATAGCTTATATTTACACTTATTTACTCTGGTTTACACTTTGCATTGTACAATTTTATAGGTTTTGACAAAATGTATAATGGTCTGTATCTGGCACTGTAAAATCATGCAGAAAAATTCCAGTGCCCTATGTTCTACCTATTCTTCCCTGACCTTCCCCTCAGAACCTATGGTAACCACATTCTTTTCATCAATGTTACACGTTATTTGGTTACTACAATGATAATAAGTCTACTTTGGCCCATGGTTGCATTTCCACCCTTCTGTTTTTACATTCCTCAATCTTGAGGATTTGGGGATGATGACACCTGCCCTGCTTCAGATTGAGAGGGGGCTTAGACATTATGGGGCAGATAGAAGGAGCTGTTTTGCATGCAGTTGTAGATGCTCTTTGCTATTTGGGATTGGTGTTGTCCATCACCATCGCTTTGTTAGTTGTCCTGGGAGAGTCCAATGAACTGGAGAGTTGCTGTTGGCTGCAACTCTGCTGAGGTTCAAGGCTCAACCGGACTATGAACAGACCAAAGATTTAAGTCTCTGAGAAATATATTTAATGGGTATAGTGCTAATTATAGGTTCAAATAAAAGGGGTAGAAGAATCATGTATAGGGAAATTATAAATGAATCTAACTGTTATACTGGGGAAAAAATGATTATCATATATTTCAAAGTAAGGCCCACCGCTGATGTGCAGATTTCCTGGGGTTGTCTGCCTTGACTATAGTGTCCAGATGTCTCCAGAGCCCTTGGGGGCACCCCTGTTTGAAGCTTTGTTTACTGTGACAGTTAGTGAGATCTGCCTGAGACGTGCATAAGTGTAACCTCTAGAATGACCTCCCAACTCACTTTGACATCTCTTAGCCATAAAAACTCTTTGGTATTTAATGTTTCCCCCTTTTGGTCGAGGTCTTTTTCCAAATGCATCACTGGTTGGCATTTGGTAAGAATGCCTCAGTGTCAGGGAGACTCATCCCCGGGAGTCATGTCCCTCGTTGAGGATGGTGGGTTGGGAGGGGAAAGTAGTGAGTTTATCTGCTGAGTTTGGCTTAGAGAGAGGCCACATTTGAGAAACAAGGAGGTTTTCAGAAGGTAAATCTTAAGCAATAGATGCTACTAGGCTAAGTTTCAATTTTACAAGAATAAGGTTCATAAGTACTAATGTTAATATTGAGGGCTTGGCATATTAGTCTGTTTTCTTTTATTAGGCACTCCTTATGTGCTCTAGAGCTTCTTACCACTCCATTAGAGAACGTAACAGGACTTCCCAGGATGTGAATTTAATATTTTGTTGTTTATTGTGGGGTCTCCACCCACTGAGATAGCACCCTATGACAAGGTCAACACATTCATATTCCATAGAAGCATGTTCCAGGTGCACTTTTCCCCACAGATTCCCCCACCACTGACACCCTGCATAGTGACCCTCCCCTGCCATAGATGCTGAAACAACACTCCCACAATTGTATTTTCACCCACAGTCTTTCACCTCCCCAGAGTTTACCTGCTCCTTCCTCCTCCAGAGCCCCCCACCTCAATTTCATGAATAGCCCAACCCACCTCCCTCAATCCCACTCATACTCACACTCTAGTACTGTCAACCCCATTCACATCATTGCACTACCATCACTCCCATCCATGGCCAAACCTCCCCCATCCACCTTATCATAGATTCTCCACAGATTGAGCATCAGCTCACCATTCTCTTCTCATTTTTTATCCCCTGGTAACCTATCTTCCAGATTCTACTTCTGTGACTCTGCTCAATACCCTTAGTTCATATCAGTGAGATCATGCAATATTTGTCCTTTAGTGACTAGCTTACTTCACTCATCATAAGGTCTTTGAGATTCATCCATGTTGTTGCATGTGTCAATACTTTGTTCTTTCTTACAACTTAGTAATATTCCATTGTATGTGTTTACCACATTTTGTTTATCCTTTGTCTGTTGATGGACACTTGAGTTGCTTCCAAGTTTTGGAAATTGTGAATAATGCTGTGATGAACATTGGTGGGCATGTATCTGTTCTCATCGCTGCTTTCAATTTTTCTGGGTATATTCCTAGCAGTGGGATTGCTGGATCATATGGCAATTCTACACTTAGCTTCCTGAGGAACTGACAAACCATCCTCCACAATGGTTGCACCATTTTACATTCCCACCACCAGTAGATGAATATTCCCATTCCTCCACATCCTCTCCAACTCTTGTAGTTTTTTTTTTTTTTTTAATAGCATTCAGTCTAAGAATTGTAAAATGATATCTCATTGTAGTTTTGATTTGCAATTCCCAAATAGCTAGTGATGTTGAGCCATCTTTTCATACGATTTTAACCATTTATATTTCTTCTTTGGAAAATGTCTATTCAAATCTCTTGCCCATCTTTTAAATGGGTTGTTTTTCTCTTTATTTTCAAGATGTAAGATTTCTTTATATGCTGGATATTAGGCCCTTATCAGTTAGATGGTTCCAAAATATTTTCTCCCATTGAGTAGGCTGCCTTTTCACTTTCTTGACAAACTCCTTTGAAGCACAAAATTTTTGAGGTCCTGTTTATCTATTTTTCCTTTCATTTTTCATACTTTGGGTAAAGTTTATGAAACCATTTCCTACTACCAAATCTCATAGATGCTTCCCTACATAATCTTCTAGGAGCTTTATGATCTTGGCTCATATATTTAGGACTTTGATCCATTTTGAGTTAATTTTTGTGTAGGGTGTGAGATCATGATCCTCTTTCATTCTGTTGGATATGGATATCCTGTTCTCCAAGCACCATTTGTTGAAGAGACTATTCTGTCCCAGTTGAGTGGGCTTTGTGGCCTTCTCAAATATTAGTTGGCTGAATATGCATGGGTCTGCATCTGAACTCTCAATTTGGTTCCATTGGTCAGTATGCCTATCCTTGTGCCAATAACATGCAGTTTTGACCACTATAGCTGTGTAGTATTGTAGTGTTATTCCTCCAATTTTGTTTTTCCTTTTCAAGATGTTTTTTGCTATTTAGGCCACTCACCCTTCCAAATAAATTTGATAATTGCTTTTCTAGTTCAGTAAAAAATGCTGTTGGAAATTTTATTGTGATTACATTGAATCTGTATATCAATTTTGGTAAGATAGGCATCTTTTAAAAAAATTTTTAAAGGAGGTACCAGGGATTGAACCAAGGATTTTGTATGGGAAGCAGGCACTCAACCACTGAACTACATCCACTTCTCAATGAGAGTTAGTTTTCTCATTTGTTTGTTTTGTTTTTAGGATCGAACCCAGAACCTCATAGGTGGGAAGCAGGTGTTCAACAACTTAATCTACTTCTACTACCCAGGATAGACATCTTAACAATATTTAGTCTTCCAATTCATGAACTTGGGGTAGAATATTCCTCCATTTATTTAGGCCTTCTTTGATTTCCTTTAGCAATGCTGTGTAATTTTCTGTGTACGAGTCCTATACATCCTTAGTTAAGTTTATTCCTAAATATTTGATTCTTTTAGTTCTATGGAATTTTTTTCTTGATTTCCTCCTCAGAGTGCTCATTATTAGTTTACAGAAATGTTACTGATTGTTGCATGTTGATCTTATATCCGACCACTTTATTGAATTCATTTATCATCTCTAGAAGTTTTGTTGTAGATATTTCAGGGCTTTCTATGTATAGGATCATGTCATGTGCAAATAGTGAAAGTTTTACTTCTTCCTCTTCAATTTGGATGCTTTTTATTTCTTTTTCTTGCCTAAGTGCTTAAGCAAGTACTTCTAATACAATGTTAAATAAGAGTGGTGATAATGGGCATTCTTGTCTTGCTCCAGATTTTAGAGGGAAAGCCTTTAGCCTTTCACCATTGAGCATGATGTTAGCTATGGGTTTTTCATATGTACCCTTTATCATATTGAGGAAGTTTCTTTCTAATCCTATCTTTTGAAGGGTGCTGTATTTTGTCAAATGCCTTTTCTGCATCAATAGAGATGATCATGTATTTTTTTCCCTTCAATCTATTAATGTGTATTATGTTCATTTTCTTGTTGAATCATCCTTGCATACCTGGGATAAAGCCCACTTGTTTGTGGCATATAATTTGAATGATGATTAACAAGTATTTTGTTGAGAATTTTTGCATCTTAGTTCATTAGAGAGATTGGTCTGTAGTTTTCTTTTTTTTTTTTGTAGCATATTTATGTGGCTTTGGTATTACAGTGATGTTAGCATCATAGTATGAGTTAGGTAATGTTCCCTTCTCTTCAATTTTTTTGGAAGCGATTCAGCAGGAGTGGTTTTGGTTCTTTCCAGAATGATTGGTAGCATATACCTGTGAAGCCATCTGGTTCTGGGCTTTTTTTGGTTAAGAGGTTTTTGATGACCAGTTCAATCTCACTACTTGTTATTGGTATGTTGAGTTCTTCTATTTCTTCTTTCATCAATGTAGGTTGCTTGTGTGTTTCTAGAAATTCATCCATTACATCTAAATTGTCCATTTTGTTGGCATATAATTTTTCAAAGTATTCTCTTATGATACTCTATCTCTGTGGGGTAAGTGGTGATATCCCCTCTTTCATTTCTTATTTTTAGGTATTTGCATCTTCTCTCTGTTTTTCTTTGTTAGCCTGGCTAAGGGATAGTCAATTTTATTAATCTTCTCAAAGAACCAGTTGATTTTGTTAATTCTTTCTAGTATTTTTTTTTTTTAATTCTCGATTTCATTTAATTCTGCTCTAATCTTTTTTATTTCCTTCCTTCTGCTTGTTTTGGGATTAGTTTGTTATTCTTTTTCTAGTTCTTCCAGGTACATTTATATCCTTGATTTTAGCTCTTTCTTCTTTTTTAATGTAGGCATTTAGGTCTATAAATTTCCCTCTCATCACTGATTTAGCTATATTCCACACATTTTGCTATGCTGTGTTCTCATTTTCATTCTCTTCAAGGTAGTTACTGATTTCTCTGGCAATTTCCTCCTTGACTCACTGATTGTTTAAGAGTGTGTTGTTTAATTTCCATATATTTGTGCTTATTCCAGTTCTCTGTCCTTTATTGATTTCTAGCTTCATTCCATTGTGGTCAGAGAAAGTGCTTTGTATAATTTCAATCCTTCTAAATTCATTGAGACTTGCTCTATGACCTAAAATGTGGTCTATCCTGGAGAATAATCCATGAGCTCTTAAGAATAATGTATATCCTGCTGCTTTTGGGTGTAATGCTCTGTATAAGTCAATTAGGTCTAGTTCTTCTAATATATTATTCAAGGTCTCTGTTTCTTTATTGAACCTCTGTTGAGGTGTTCTGTATAATGGTGATAATGGTGTATTGAAGTCCCCCACTATGATTGTAGAGGCATCTATTTCTCGCCTTAGTTTTGCCAGTATTGCCTCAAGTATTTTGGGGTTCCCTGGTTAGGTGCACAAAAATTTATGATTATTCTTTCTTTTTGGTTAAGTACCTCCTTTATTAATATATACTACGCCTCTTTGTCTCTTCCAACAGTTTGCATTTAAAGTCTATTTTGTATGATATTAGTTTAGCTACTCCTGCCCTTTTTTGGCTATTGTTTACATGTAAAATCATTTTACAACCTTTCACTTGCAACCTGTTTGTGTCCCTGAGTCTAAGGTGAGTTTCTTGTAGACAGCATATAGATGGGTCATATTTCCTTATCCATTCTACCAATTTGTGTCTTTTGATTAGAGAGTTTACTCTATTAACAGTCAATGCTATTACTGTAAAGGCAATATTTACTTTAGCCAGTTTTTCTTTAGGCTTATAAATGTCATATTTTGTTTTTATTTCTTTTTTATCCTTTTAGTTACTTTTACCAATAATCTTTCTATGCTCTCCTCCAACCCTCTCTCTCCTGTTTTTTTCCTTTCAACCTGCAGAACTCTATTATTTCTTGAAAGACAAGATTCTTGCTAACAAAACCTCCCAATTTCTGTTTATCTGTGAATATTTTGAACTCTCCCTCATTTTTGAATGACAGTTTTGCTGGATACAGAATTCTTGGCTGGTATTTTTTTTCTTTCAGGACCTGAACTATGTCATACCACTGCCTTCTCACCTCAGTGGTTTCAGATGAGAAATCAGCACTCAATCTTATTGAGTTTCCTTATCTATGATGGATCTTTTCCTCTTGCTGCTTTCAGTATTCTGTCTTTCTCTTGAACATTTGGCAATCTGATAATTATGTGTCTCTGGGTAAGTCTGTTGAAATTATTGTGCTTGAATTATGCTGTGCTTCCTGGACATGTTTATCCATGTCCCTCCTTAGAGTTGGGAAATTTTGGGCCATTATTTATTCAAACATTCCTACTGCCCCCTTTCCCTTTTCGCCTCCCTCTGGGATGCCCATTATGTGTATGTTTGTGTGTTTTGTGTTGTCATTAAATTCCCTGAGTCCCTGCTGAATTCTTTCTTTCTTTCTTTTTTTTTTTTTTCTGACCAT
>JAQZBX010051312.1:0-13694 GCA_029593785.1 Cabassous unicinctus | reverse complement strand
ATACACATTTTATTGGATGTACAGCACATTCATTTTTAATAAATATTTTGGAAAAATTTTAGATTTGCAGACAAGTTACAAAGTTAATAGAATAGAGTTCCTATATACCCCACCCCCAGTTTCCATTTCCCCTATTGTTAACATCTTACATTATGTGGTACTTCATTTGTTGAAACTAAGAAACCGACATTGATATATTGCTGGTAACTAAACTTCAGAATTTATTTGGATTTCAACAGTTTTTCCATCAATGTTCTTTTTCTGTTCCACGATCCAATCCAAGAGATGATATTGCATTTGATTGTTATATTTCCTTAGTTTCTCAGGCTTTCCTTATTTGTCATGAAATTGACGGTTTTGAGAAATATTGGTCAGGTATGGCATAGAATGTCCCACAAATTGGATTTGTCTGATAGTTTCTAATAACTGGACTGCGGTTATGGGTTTCTGGACAAAAGTACCACAGTGGGGAAGTGCCCTCCTCATCACATTGTGTGAGGGGTACATGATACCCATGGACATCACTGGTGATATTAATTAACCTGATCACTTAGTCACGGCAGTGTTTGTCAGCTTTCTTCACTGTAAGACTACTATTTTTCCCTGCCATGCTCTAGTCTCTGGAGGTGAGTCACTGTGTCCAGCCCACACTCAACTGGGGGAGGGGGATGAAGCTCCACCTCTTGGAGAAGGGAGTATCTACATATATTATTTGGAATTTTTCTGTAAGGAAGACTTGTCCCTTCTTCCTCATTTATTTTTCCAGTCATTCATTCATATCATTATGAACTCATATATATTTATTTTATATTTTGGGTTATAATCCAATATCTATATTATATATTTTGTCACTCAACAGTTATATGTATTTTAAAAACTAATTTATATTTCTGCACATGTCGTTGTAGTAGGAAAAGTTAGACCCTGGAACATAAGTATTCATGTGGACTTTCTTTAATTTTACCTGAAATTTAATGAGCCCTCAGATCTTTTTCTTTTAATCTGATTTCTGTACTCTGTATCTGTCACATTTCTTTTTGTCATTTTCATTGGTTCTTTGCTTACTAGAGTCTGGGAGCTTACCTCAAGCTTATCCTTTACAACATTGATTCTAATTTCTTTAGCATCAATTTTTTTCTCCCTTGATCTATGATAGTGTTAAATTGCACAGTTAGATTTTTATTTTCCTTCTAATTGTGCCTCATCTCATTCATCTTTCTTTTCACATCACTTAGTTGTGTCTCTGTGGTTTCTTATATTTTTCCCTTTGAGAATAGGCCTCTTGCACTCTATTAAGGAAATTCTCTCTCGCTACATAATAAACTACCCTCAAACCTAGTGACATTAAACAAGCATTTGTTTTGCGCACAAATCTGATTTGGGCAGGGTTCAATGGGGATAGCACATCTCTACTCCACTGAGAGTAAGTAGGGTGGTTTGAAGGCTAGGGGCTGGAATCACTGGAGACTTTTTTGCGCATATGTATCATGGCTATTGCTGGCTGTCAGCTGGGGCCTTAGCTGAGGCTTTTATCTGGAACAACTACATGTGGTCTGGACTTCCTTACAACTTAGAGGCTGGGTTCCAAGAGTGAATGTCCCAACAGTGGAAGTCAAGTGACAGCTATATTGCTTTTCTAACCCAGCTCTGGCAGCCACATTGTGTCATTTCTGCCATATTCTGTTAATCAGAAGCAAGTTACTAAGGCTAACTCATATTCAAGGGGTGGGGAATTGGATTCCAGCTTTTGATGGAGGCGTGTCAAAGAATTCATAGCCATTTAAAAACCACTTAGATTCTAAATAATTTCTCTAAACATTTCTCCAATGAATAGTTAAATTATTCTCAGAGGAGTTCTCTTGCTACACATCGTTGGGATGATATTCCTTTTCCCTTGATCTGCAGTGGTTTTTCATAAGCTCCATGTGGTTATTCTTGTTTCTGAATTTTGTTTGGTACCAGCCTTCTAACAAGGAAAGCACTATCTAGATCCCCAGCTTATCAGCACCAGGGATTTGGGCACTGCCCTTGGCCTCCTACTTGCTCTTCTTGGCTGCTAATGGCATCCATTCTCTCACCCATTGCTGAACTGGAGACAGATGCACACAGCTCCCACCTAATTCCCTGTGTCTAGCAGGTTTTTATCTAGTTCTGCATTGCCGGACTGTATTGAGAACTTTTCTCTACCCCACTTCCTGGATATCTGTCACTCTGAATGGATGGAGTACACAAAAAACACAGGATTTTCCTGTTCTTAATATAGGACTTACCTGTGCAGGCTTAGACCTCCCAAGGTGAAATGTCCTCCTCAAGCTCTGCCTTCCTCCTGCCAACTAGTTTTCTCAAGAGGATCAGTCTCTAAATGGATATGAAGCTGATACATGTCCAGCTTGAATGTCAGATTCATAAAAGCAGGTATTTTTTTTTCACTGCTATGTCCCTAGCTTCTAGAACAGGGCCAGACACAAAATAAGCATGCAATACATATTTATCAAGTGACTATATGGACGTATATAATGGACAAATTTGGGGGAGGGGAATTAGTTTGGGTGGTGGGAAAGTTTAGTAGGAAAGATAGGGCTGCCTCAAAAAGCAGCATTGCGTAATACAACAGCGTTTCTTTGTTCGGCTTAGCCTAGGACTTGCATTTGTGTGGCAAGATAGTGGTGAAGGCATGAATGGATTTCTATCTAGGTAGGCAGTCTGGCTCTTTTTCTGGAGGCAAGAGCTGAGAAGACCTACCAGATTCTGGCAGTGGGTTGATGATCATGGTTTGTGGTATTGTGAATTTTTGTCTTCTGGGTCTTCATAAGAATTTTTTTTAAAAAAAAATTTATTTATTTACTTGATCCATTTTAAACCCCCCCTTCCCCATTTTGCTGTTTTGTGTCCATTCGCTGGGCAATTCTCTGTGTCTGTTTCATCTCTTCTCATCCTCCTCCTTCAGTCTTCACCAGGATTCGATCCTGAAGACCTCCAATGTAGGAGAGAGGTGTTCTGCCATCTGTGCCACCTCGGCTCCTGGTTTTCAGAGCTTTCGGAGCATCTTGTCTTGTCTCTCTCCTTTTTACGTCATCATCTTGCTGCATGGCTCCCGGGGCCTGGCGGCTCACCGGCACACAGAGCTTGGCAGCCCATGCGCCTTCTATATATATATTTTTATTTTACTGGGAGGTCCCGGGGATCGAACCCAGGTCCCTCCATATGGCAGATGGACGCCCAACCATTTGAGCCACATCCGCCCCCCTCTTCGTAAGAATTTACTAGGAAGTTGTCAATGCTGTTTTGGGGTTTCCATCCAGATGTCAATTTAAGCTGAACATCTATTTATGCTTTTAGTTTCCCTAACAAGCTCTTCATAGAGAATGCCAAGTGAAACATGGGCAGCTCATTTAGTGCCCCCAAAGGGCAGGCAAGATTCTGCAGGTCTAAGTTAGTTATATCTATACTACAGAATATTTCCAAAGAAAGTGTTTTGTTCTTACTTCCAAGTAGATACAAATACTTTTCACTAATTTATATTGACCCCATCCCCTGTCCTTATTTGGTGTAAATTAGTGCATTTGTCCTGATTTAAAGTAAAAGAACCTACATGATGAACTAAAATATTTGAATACAGATAGCATGTATGTTTTATCTATTTATAAAATGTAAGAAGTGAAGATTAAAAGCAAAATAGCATCAAACTCCACATAAATATATAAAACGAATTTAACCGATTCTTTGGCAGTTTGTTAATGCTGAGACTTTTCCTCCCTTGAAAATATATATAATTTCCCTTTTCTCTCTGCTGAAGCATGCCAGAATAAATTAGTGGCTATGTAATTAATACCCAGGTGTTTTGTGATATTTGAATAATAAACTCTTATAATCTTTTTTTAAAATTTGTGTCTGTTGTTTTTACAACACATATTCACAGTTTGTTGATCATGTATTTGGTTGCAGTCTATGATATTTCCAGGTCTGAAGCCAGGTTCACATTTTTGCTTTGAAGAGACAGAAATTCCAAACAAATACAGATGGTCAGGCCATAAACTTAATTAAAAATTTCTACTTTACTGGATATTACATTAAATATGGCCGTAATGCCAAGAGAAATACATGAAAAATCCATTTGAATCCACATCCTGCTGCTTCCACATAGTAAAAAATAACAGAATGTTAAAAAGTATGTGTTTGTGTATATGTATGTGAGAGCATGTGTGTTCATCCAGCTCTTTCTTACGGCTTGGCTGCCATACTAGTCATGTTTTGACCAATAAAAGATGGGTTTTAATTAAAATCTGGGATTGGCCAACTGTACATCTGTTAACTTTTCCTATGTAATTCTTGAGTGTTAAGTTAGAAACTTTCTGAAGTACTGTGTGATTTTCTTTCTCCTTTCTTTGCAAACCTGGGATATTTTCAACTTTCCTAATTTACCTAGACTATTTATTTATTCAGAATTATATTGTGCTGATAACTTATCTCCAAGAAGGGTTATAAAAGTAATTCATGGGAAGGTGAAAATTGGCTTTCTTATATAATTTGAAGGGCAGGAAGGGACCCATTTGCATCATTTGCAAATGAGGTCTTTGTGTCCAGAGAGCCTAAGAAAGGGTGAATAGTTTAGTGCAGCTAGAAGAGGCCAAGCTCTGTATGGGCTGAGAAATTTGGGTGGAAAGGTCAGCTGGAGCCATCTTTGAAGGTCTTTTTGGCCCTGCAGTAGGACACCACAGAGAGTTTCTATCAGATGTCTTAGCCCGAATTCCCGAGAGCAAGGCTTATGCATGAAGACTTTATTAGTGAGTGTGATCCCAAAGAGGAGAGAGGGATTCAAAGAAGAGGAAAAGGTTGTGTTTTGAGTTGGCCATCGCTGTGGACAACTAGTCGTGCATTCCCATAGGACGCCACGAGGGGCCTAATGAAATGTGTCTCGGGACCCTCCAACAAGGAGGGAGAAAAGGCCAAGACTTTGACGCTTGGGGGGTTCACTGCCGTGTACTTCTGGGTTGCATGTGCAGAACTGGGCTGCAAGGGCTGGGAGGTACAGAGAGGGGTGGATGGAGTAAGACACAGATAAGGTAAGCAAAGCTGACATGGTGTCTCATACATAGGATGATAATAATATCGATATTAATAATGACATTGGGTGATATTGAGCACACCCTATGTGCCAGGCACTGGGCTATGCACTTTACATAAACTCTCTCATTTAACCCCTCACAACTACTCTAGGATTTAAGTATCATTGTTATCCCTGTTTTACAGATTAAGAAACCTCAGTTTCCTAAATAGGAAAGTGCAGCAATTTGCCCAAAGTCATAACAGCTACTACCCAATAATTGAACCCATGCAGCCTGGCTCCAAAAGTTTCATTCTCACTCATCATTCTGCTTTCTATTGATGCTGTGGTCAAAATAGTGTTTAAGAACAATAAATTTGAATAGATGCTTCAATTCATTTTAATTTCAGACACAAGTTATATCTTAAAAAAGCATAAAAGGTATTTTATATCCTAGATTAGCATAGGAGGGTAGGCGTATTAGAGTGGTTAAGCACTCAGACTTCAGAGCCAAACGACCTGGGTTCAAATCCCAGCTCTACTACATACTAGCTGGGTGATTTAGGGAAAGTTAATCAACCTTTCTGTGCCACACTTGAAATCTTTGGATGATAAAAGTAGTATTCACTTGATAGGGTTGTGAGAAATATACATTAACTGCTTAGAAGAATCCATGTACACAGTGCTTCTTCTTCTTATAATCTTTTAAAATATTATTGACTGATATGACTTCTTCCAGTAACTCTTATCCATACAAAATTATCGAACATCGCATGTGCCTCTCCAATGAATTTTTGTAATACTTCTGTTGCTATGTAAGTTAAGGGACAGATGTTTTAAAAGTAGTCAAACGTCAGCTGTTAAACATCACATTGCTGGCATCACAAATGAAGTCACCATTTGGCAAATAGTTTCTTGGCCAGAGTGGTTCTCACCAACAAGGAAAATGAAAAAAATTCAATAAAATCCCCATTGTGATTTGTTAAGCATTTCAGACACATGGCTCAGCGATTTTTCCAACTGCAAAGTTCTTTTCCTTCCATCTTAGAACTCAGAGGGCTGAGCTGTGTGGAGGGGGTGACCTGTCCGGTAAAACCATTTTGTTCTATAGCTGTCAGTTCCCTGCAGGTAAGGCTGGTTACCATGGGAAAGGATAGTCACATTATTCAAACACCAGCAATTCTCTGGAATTAAAAGACTGTAGTTTATTACCTGACTGCTTTGATTTAATGTTGCTAACCTGGCTGAATGGTTGCAATAGTTGTTCTTATCTCATTCCCTTCCTTTCAAGGGTAGATAGAGCAAGGTTCCTCATCTGTGAAATGAGGGAGTTGGCCTAGATATCCTACAAAGTCCTTTTAGGCTTTAAATTTTGGTGGCTTCAGAATCTCTTCTTCCTGGGTAATGCTCTTTGTTTTCCAGTGCATCAAACAGGTCCAAACATCCCTATGTGTTTACTCCAGTTTTAGCAGCTATGAAAGCAAGAGACAAGGTCTTCCATTTGAGTAAGACTTTACAATTATAAAGTGCCTTCACATATGCATCCCTTCTCTGCTCCTCCTTCCACCTCCCCCAGGAATTTTACAGATAAGGCAAATGAGACCCAGGGAGTTTAAGTGATTTGTTCAAGATCACACAGTTTGTAAGAAACAAGAACAACATTAAAACTCAGGGCCTTCTGTCAGCATAGAGTTATTTGCAGTATCCACAGTGCCTTACTATCCAAGAGCTGGACATGATGACTTCATAATGACTCTCAGTTCCTTCTAGAAATGGTGCCAAATTAACTCCGTTTGTTCTGTTTGGGTCATGTGTACAACCCTGAACCAATCGCTGTAGCCAGGGGATTGGCCAGACCCAGTCACAGCCTCCTCCTGAAACTTGGGTTGGAGTCAGCTCCCCTGAACCACATGACTGAAATGGGAGAGAGGGAATCAAGGAGATTCATCGATTAAGGGGGAAAAAATGAAGCATGGGAAGGTAAGAAAACTCCCATTGCCTGGAGACCATTTCCCCCAGAATACATTTTAAAAATAAGTTGTTTTATAATGTTTTATTTTCCATCTTGCTGTAATTTAATTTAATTTTTGAAAAGGCAGTTTTCCCTTGAACTTGGTGTTAAATCATATACTAGCTCTAGGGTGGCTGAGGAGCCATCACAATAAAAGCTCAATCATTTCAAGTACTGGGATTTCTGGAAATCCATATCCATTTAGCATGTTTGGGTCTCAGCTCAAACAAGACAAGCTCATTCTTCTCTGGGGTGTGCAATAAGGATTTTGAGCTCTGCCAGTTAGATCAAATTAACAAGCATGCCTTGTACACCTTATGTACCAGGAGCTCCTGCTAAAGAGAGGTGGTTTAGCTGGCCATGTTTCCTGCTTTGTCCATTTGATCCTGCCATCTAGATTTCTGTTTCTTGCCCTGTGATCCCCAGATTTTACACCTGTGAGACATTTTTTTTTAAAAACAATTTATTGAAGCATACCATTCATACAAGAACATACATAAACAATAAGTGTTCAGTAAACATTGTGCACTTAGAAAACAAACATGCATAACATCATACGGGCTCCCACACATCACCCCACCACAAATACTTTACATTGTTGTGAAACGTTTGTTAACGAATTAAAAGAGCATCGTCAAAATATTACTACTAACTATAGTCTGTATCTTACTCCCTTATCCTTTTTTTTTAAAGGATTTATTTATTTATTTATTTACTTTTATCCATTTTTATCCTCCCTTCCCCACCCGTTTTTGCTGTTTTTGTGTCCATTCGCTAGGCAATTCTCTATGTCTGTTTCCTGCCCTCTCTTCTCATCTTTCTCCTCCTGCCTTCACCAGGATTCGATCCTCTGAGCCTCAGATGTGGGAGGGAGGTGTCCTACCGCCTGCACCACCTTAGTTCCTGGTTTTTCGGTGCGTCTCGTCTTGGCTCTCCCTTGTGTCACTCTCCTGTTATGTCATCATCTTTCTGCATGGCTTGGTGGGGCCTAATGGCACATCCATGCATGGGACCTGGCGACGCACCCACTCGCGGGGCCTGACAGCACACCCACGCCCGGGACCTGGCAGCCCGCGCACCTTCTATATTTTTCTTTTTTTAATTTTTACTGGGAGGTGCCAGGGTTCGAATCCAGGTGCCTTCATATGGGAGATGGACGCCCAACCACCCGAGCCACATCTGTCCCCCTGCTATATCTCTTAAGGTTGACCAAAAATACCCAGAGTTACAGTCATTTTCCATACAGGATGGTCATATAATAAATCAGGCTTAGTTTATCACCAGCATTCTAAAAACCAGACCTAGGGAGAAAAACTAGTTCTGGGAACAAATGCGTGGTTTCTAATATAGCGAATGTTTAGCCTACCCTGATTATCACAAAATACCTGTGAGACATTTTACTTTCTGGTCGTGCTTTGTTCAAATCTGCTTTGGCTAAAGAAGCTGCTCAAAGAGTTTTTTTTTTTTTTTTTTTTTTTAATAGTTTTTGGATTATATTCTGTTGACCAAAACTTTCCCCTCAGTTGTCATGGCAACTTTCATATTGCAAGAGCTAGATGTTAGCCTAGAAGTTTGACAAGCAGATGACTTCCAGACAGAGGTGCTGATTTAGGACTTTGGGCTAGGACATAGGGCTTTTACTGTACTCTAAACTAGTTTACATACTTTGTCAATTGTTTTGGTTCAAGTAGGTTAAACTCTGAACCAACCATGGAGTGTTTGGTGACATCCCAAGTCCCTACAAGGAAGTAAACGCATTTGTTTGTATTTTCAAGTTTTTAAAAAAACATGATTATTTTATTTGAGAAGTTGTAGGTTTACAGAAAAATCATGCATGAAATACAGAGTGCCCATATACCTCCTGTATTAATCAGCCAAAGGGGTGCTAATGCAAAATACCAGAGATTGGTTGGTCTTTATAAAGGGTATTTATTTGGGGTAGAAGTCCACAGTTACCAGGCCATAAAGCATAAGTTTCTTCCCTCACCAAAGTCCATTGCCACGTGTTGAAGCAGTACAGCTGCCGATGTTTGCCAGGGTTCAGGCTTCTTGGGTTCCTCTCTTCCCGGGGCTCTGTTTCTCTCCGAGCTTAGCTCCTCTGTTTCCACCACAAGGTCAGCTGTAGACTATCAGGCGAACGGCTCGCTTTCTTTTCCTGGGGCCTTTTCTCCAACATCAAAACTGCTACTCAAAACTGCTCCCTCTGTCCTTTGCCTTTTATATTCGATTCCCCCACCCACCTAGGGGTGGAGCTCAATGCCCTACTGACATGGCCCAGTCAACGCCCTAATCATAACTTAATCATGCCCAGATTAATAGATCAGTTTACAAGCATGATTCAATATTAATTTTTGAAATTCGTAATTACATCAAACTTCCAAACGGCTACACTTCCCTATTATTAATACCTTTCATTAGTGTGGTACATTTGTTACAAAAGATGAAAGAATATTATGCTTGTACTGTTAACTATAGTTCATAGCTTACATTAGGCTTCACTGTTTATGTTGTACAGTCCTATGGTTTTTAAAAATTTTATTCTAGTAACATATATACAGCCTGCAATTTCCCCTTTTAACCACATTCTATTCTTCAAGTTTTAACTAGTAGCTGACTAGTTAGCTCCTAGATATGGGCAGGAGGGAGAATGAAAGTTGCCTGTTGTATTGCAATTGGATTTTTGCTCCACCTGTCTCCTAACCATGCACAAGTTGTGCTGGCTTCCAAGAACAATAACTGATACCATTGCTAACCCTTTGCTCCCAAACCTGACCCTCACGTGCTATCTGGGATGATGTTCAGAATGCTGATTGACAAGTCAAAATTTGTTCAGTGAAAGAGAACTTATCTCATGGGAAAAATCTAGATTTTGGTGTTTCTGTTAAGTTTGGGGTTGCAAACATTCCCCAAACACTCTTTCCTTCATATCCTTATTCAGGTTTCCCTTAAAATTATTCTACTTTTTCAATGAGAGTCTATATATTTATTTTCTGTTTTTATTATTGTTGTTGTGTGTGTTCTTTTTTTGGAGGAGTTATCTGAGGCCCCAGTCCTTGAAACTAATGCTGTTTTCTTTAAATTGTCATAAAAAGGAAGAATTTTTTTAACAAATATATTTTATTGATACATATTAAATAAAGCATAAATCCATCCTAGTGTACAATCAATGGTATTTGGTATAATAAACAAAAAACAAACAAACGAGCAAACAAAACTCATGACCGCCCATCTCTCTATGCCTTGCCTGCCGTACACAGCTGCTATTCTTTTTTCTTCTCTCTAGTATATTTGTATTTATATTTTGTAAAAACCATCTTATATATGCAATATCACCCACATTCAGTTTTTACATGAGGTTTTACTGTCTTATACAGTCCTGTGTTATAGTTTTCAGCTTTCCTTCTAGTAATATACATGACCTTAGACTTTCCCTTTCAACCACTGTCATACCCACACAATAGCATTGCTAGTTACAAACACCATGACATGCTTTCACCATTTCTACTCATTTCCAAAGATTTACAAACAACTTTTTACCAATTCTGCACAGATTATCCCTCAGCTTTCCATCCTTTACCCTCCTTCTATTTTCTGGTGACCTGTATACTAATTATTAACTCCATGAGTTTACACAATATATTTAGTTCATAATAATGCAATCATACAGTATTTGTCCTTTTGTGTCTGGCTTGCGTCACTTAACATAATGTCATCCATGTTGTCATCTGCTTCACAACTTCATTTCTTCTTACCACTGCATAATATTCCATCATGTGTATACACCACAATTTGTTTATCCATTAATCAGTTGATGGACACCTGGGTTGTTTCCAACTTTCTGCAATTGTGAATAATGCCGCTATGAACATCCTGGTGCAATTATCTGTTTGTGTCTCTGCTCTCAGTTCTTCTGGGTATATACTTAATAATGGTATTGCTGAGTCCCATGGCAAGTCTATATTCAACTTCCTTAGGAACTGCCAAACAGTCCTCCACAGTGGCTGTACTAGGAAGAATGTTTTTTAAAATAAGTTTTATATCATAAAATTTACCCATTTTAGGTAAATTATAGATATTTATAATTCACCGTTTTTCACATATTTATAGAGTTGGCCCACCATGACTACAATCCAATTTTAGAACAAAAGATCCTTGGTGCCTGTTTGCAGTAGCTCCTAATTCCTACCTCCAGCCCCAGGCACAAGAAAAGATGTTTTATCCTTAGTCTGTTTGGCTTCATTTCTAAGTCCTGAAAGTTCCTTTTGGGATTTTTGAATGGCTACCATTCCAAAAAAAAAGAAAAAAAAAAACCAAACTTTGTTATTTTTCCTGGTTACAAAACAAGACATGCTCACTATAAAACAAATTCAGAATTTAAAGTAAAGTATTTTCAAAATATATGATTGATAACAGATATAATCACTGCTAATATTTTGGTATGAAATGTCACAGATTATTATTGTTATTATTTTTAATATATATATATATTTTTAAAGATTTATTTATTTATCCCCCCCTTGCTGCTTGTGCTTGCTGTGTCCATTCGCTGTGTGTCTTCTCCGTGTCTGCTTATCTTCCCCTCGCTGTGAGGTCCCGCTGCATCAGCCCCTCGTGCCGCGCGGGCCGGCCTGCCCTCACAAAGAGGCCCCGGGAAGCGAACCCGGGGCCTCCCATATGGTAAACGGGGCCTCTATCGACTGAGCCACTCCCGCTTCCCAGATTATTTTTTATCATCTCAGAAAAGTAAGTATTTATTGTTGAAAAATTGGAAAATACTTAGAAGCATGGAAAAAGAAATAGAAATCACAATCACACTATCCAGAGATAGCCTCAATGCATCAGTCAGCTTTTTCAGCATAACAAATGGCCTCAATATCTCAGTGACATACCACAAGAAGAAATTATTTCTTGCACATAGTTCTGTGGGTTGACTGGGGCAGCTCTGCTTCAGGCTGCAGGTCAACTTCAGGTCTGCTCCACAGGTGTCATTTTGGGGCTCAGGCTCATTGGTTACCTTGACCATGTCTGCACAGAGGCTGAGTAGAAACATGTACTGCCTCTTAAGGCCTGAGCTCATTCCTGACACTCTACTACCTTTACCCACATTGTATTGGCCGAAACAAGTTACATGGAGAAGAAGCCCAACTTCAAGGGGCAGGGATGTATCCTCTTCCCATTGAGATACTGGGGGGATGGGAGTCAATATTTGCTGAGGAATATTTAGCACACTGTCAATATTTTGATGTTTATACTTTTCTTCTTTTCCCTATGCAATATTTATAAAAAAAAGTTTCTACTACAAAAACGTTATCTTTCTCTACATGTGGTTTACTTTTCTTATTGACATTTCCAAGTTGATAATCATTATTCTACAGCATTATTTTTTAATGATTAGTTTCTCATAATATAGCTATAATAATTTACTTAGTTTCTTATCAGGCATTTACTTTTCCAATTTTTTTTTGCTATTGGGTATGACACACTTTTGCATCCATCTCTGAGTTCTTTGTTTAGATACATTTCTAGAAAATGGAATTATAGTCAGTGGAAAAGAACATTAAAAAAACGTAAATGTAAAAACTTTATACTCCCATTTCTTCATTCACTTGTCACTATGACATGTTACCATTTAAAACAGGTTTTTTTGGCCAAGTGAAAAATGTTATTCCTTAGGCATTTTAATTTGTATTTCAAAAATTAGTAATAAGCTTAAACATATTTTAATATGGCCTTTGTTTCCTTCCCTCCCTCCCTCCCTTCCTCCCTCTCCCCTTTCCTTTCTCCCTGCCTCCTTCTTCCCTTCTTTCTTTCTCTCTTTCTGAGTATGAATTGCCTACTCATGACATTTATCTAGTGTAGGTTCTGTTGGGCCAGTGTCCATCAGTGACAGGGCAATAGGAGCTATCTATCTTGGTGCAGACACTATGGGGGTACATTGCCTTTGGACAATTTTAAAACAATAATGAAACCTACTAAAAGTCAGTGTGCACAAAGAACTCTTACAACTCAACAACAAAAGACAAAACACTTAATTTAAAAATGGACAAAGGACTTGAATAGACCTTTCTCCAAAGAAAATATCAAATGGCTAACGAGCACATGAAAAGATGTTCAACATCATTAGTCACTAGGGAAATGCAAGTGAAAACCACAATGAGATATTACTTCATACCCACTAGGGTGGTTATTTAAAAAAAAAACAACACAAACAAATGGAAAATAAGTGTTGATGAGGATGTGGAGAAATTGAAACCCTTGTGCATTCCTGGTGGGAATATAAAATGGTGCAGCTGCTGAGGAAATCAGCTTGGCAGGTCCTCAGAAAGTTAAACATAGAATTACCATAAGCCCCAGCAATTCCATTCCTAGGTATATACCCCAAAGAATTGAAAGCAGGTATACAAACAAATACTCTTACATGAATGCTTACAGCAGCGCTATTCACCATAGACAAAAGGTAGAAACAACCCAAATCAACAGATGAATGGATGAAAAAATGTGGGGAAGCGGGTGTGGCTCAGTGGATAGAGCCCCCGTTTACCATATGGGAGGCCCAGGTTCGAGTCCCGAGGCCTCCTTGTGAGGGCAGGCCGGCCTGAGCGGTGCGGTGGGCTGATGCAGCAACCTCACGGCAGGAAG
>JAQZBX010051311.1:0-19416 GCA_029593785.1 Cabassous unicinctus | reverse complement strand
TCTGTGTCTGCTTATCTCCCCCTTGCTGTGAGGTCTTGCCGCATCAGCCCACGGTGCCGCGCGAGCCGGCCTGCCCTCACAAGGAGGCACCAGGAAGCGAACCCGGGGCCTCTCATATGGTAAACGGGTGCTCTATCCATTGCGCCACACCCGCTTCCTGCCGTGAGGTTGCTGCATCAGCCCACCGCACTGCTCAGGCCGGGGTGCCCTCACAAGGAGGCCTGGGGACGCGAACCCGGGCCTCCCATATGGTAAACGGGGGCACTATCCACTGAGCCACACCCGCTTCCCTGCTTCACTCTTTTTAAAGGCTGCATAGCATTCACGGTAGGGATGTACCTGGTTTATTTAACAGGCGCCTGTTGATGGACATCTCAATTACCCCCTAGCCTCCCCCCGACACCTACTACAATGCATGGATGCATATCTCCTTGAGCCTTTGTATGACCATTTCTTTTTTTTTTTTTTACTGGGAGGTCCCAGGGATCGAACCCGGGTCCCTCCATATGGGAGATGGACACCCAACCATTTGAGCCACATCTGTCCCCCCTGTATGACCATTTCTGAAAGATCATTCCTAGAGGCGGAATTGCTGGATGGAATGCATTTTAAATTTAAATGGATATCCAGTGCCAGGCATAGTGCCTACACATAGTAGGAACTTTGCAAAAAAACAAACAAACTGTAGCATGAATGGATACTTCCAGATTGCCCTCCAGGAAGGTCACACCATTTCCACTCCCGCCAACAGGGAAAGTGAGAAAGAAAGACCTGGCCATTTCTGCCACCAGGTGCCAGCAAGGCTGGACATCAGGTTGGCCACTTACCTCCAGGCCACTCTGCAGCTGCCAGGAAGAAGGATTTCAAGGCCCCCTGTCACCTTTTAAGACAGGGAGGCAATATCCAGGCCAACGGTGATGTCCTCTTCCAAGGCTCCAAAGCCCACAGCTCAACAACCTCCCACTGGATGGGCGTTCACCACCGTGAGGGCGACATCAGCTCTGGGGCATCTCCAACTGGAGTTAGCCACACCTACACAAAGTGCCCACAATTCTTCCCTTTCTTTTGTTCCCTCCCCCACCGAGTCCCTGAAACAAAAGGAAAACTTCCACTTATGCCTGTACAGTGGGCTCGTTTTCCTAATGCCAATTCTGACACTATCTTTTAGTAACTACTCTTCTCCCTTGGAGAAGAATCTGATATCTCATAGCATAGACTATGGATGTGAATTTCCTGCCGAACTGTGCTTTTACCTATTTACTCGGTTATAATTATAAAATAATATATAAACCATTCATTGACTCAGTCACCCATCTAACCATCCATCCTTCCTCCCTTCCTCTCTTCCATCCTTCTATCCACTCACCAGTCCCTCCATTCATCCACCCATCCACTCTTCCACCCACCCACCCATCCATCCATTCATCCATCCAATCATCTCTCCATTCTTTCTTCCACCCCACTCATTCCCCTTTCTTACTTTTCTTGAGTGTCTCCTTTGTGCCAAGCACTGAGCTAGGTCCCGTAGGAGATATGAGGAATTCCTCTAGCCATATCTCCATCCTCTGGTGGGAGAGAGCTGGATTCAGGCAATCCACCATGTTGGGTGTCATGCTAATTTTGTCCGTGCCCCTTTAGGGTGGTAGAGGGTGGAGGCGACCTCCTGAGCTCTTCTTTTCCTCTGGTACTCTGAGTGCCATGGCAGAATCCATCACGTGCAGCCAAGCAAGTGGGCAACGGTGGCTTGGGTACTGTGACGGTTAGGCTAATGTGTCAACTCGGCCAGGTAATTGTGCCCAGTTGTATGGTCAAGCAAGCACTGGGCTAATTGCAATACAAGGACAATTATGGACTCCAGTCACCAGTGAGTTTACTGCATAGATAGCTGATTACATCTACATCAATCAGGGAGATTGCCATCAGCAATGAGTGATGCTTTATCCAATCAGTTGAATTCCTTAAAAGGGGAAATGATTTCAGCATTCAGAGAATTTCCCAGCTTGTCTTTGGACAGCCAACACCTCCCAGAAACTCATCAAGAACCTTCATTGGACTTTCATCAGAGCCCCTGGTTTACAGCCTGCCTGTGGAACCTGGACTTGTGCATCCTCACGGTCACGTGAGAGACTCATAAAATCTCATATTATTGACAGATATTTCCTGTTGATACCATTTCCCTAGAGAACACTGACTAATACAGGTACCTTCCCCATGGCTCCCCTTGGGGAAGCACACCTCCAAATTCATACCACTCTTAGCTTCCCTTGGTCTGGCAGAGTGGACACAGTTAAAGGTGGGCCCAATTCACTCACCATCACTACCTGTGTGGGGAGGAGGCTGAAACTCTGCTCTGGATGGGGGCCATCTAACCTAGAGACAACAAAACTCACATTTGACCAGACTTAGAGAAGGTAGAAAGGCACCCAGTCTGAGGAGGGAGACACAGGCCCTGCCTCAGAGATTCTCCAGTCTGAGGGGAGGGGACGACCTCAAAGAATTTGCAGCATGAAGATCTTAATTTGGGATCCTCAAGAGGAGGTATTGGGTGGGAAAGGATATTCAGGACTTGGGGAGATGGGCAAAGATGTCTATGTCCCTCTGAGGACCCTTTTGTGACTCAGGTTTTCCACCACCTTCATAATCTGTGACGATCCCCAAAACTAGTGGGAATGGAGCCCCCTTAGGTGCTGGGAGCTCTCATTTCTCAGAGCCTGGATAAGGGAGCAGGCTGTCCTCAGAAGGCAGAGGGGCACCAGAAGAGCTCTCTGGTGGGTTGGAGGGTATGCTGCTATGCCTGGCAGAGCCACCCAAGGTGACAATTCCATACCTGTGGTGACCTCTAGGGTGGGCACTCGCTGTGCTGGCAGCCATTTGCCGTGAGGGAAGCACCTAGGCCTCTTGGGCTGTGGAAGACATAGGGGTGGGCATTTCCATGCTTGCCCCTTTCCCCCTCCCTCCTGGAGCCCTGTTTCTACCAAGAACCCTCACCCAGATAGCCCCTCATCCTGGCAGCTTTGGGGCTGGCTCTGCCATCTCCCCATCCCTGAGGTCCCAGTGCCCCAAGGATGCATGATATCGGGAGGACCCTGGAGGAGGCACAGATGCCAGCACTGCAGGGCCAGTTCTACCCCCAATCCTCCCAGGAGCTTCGCTGGGCATTCACTGGGCTGCAGGGGAGCAGCACAAAGGCAAGGCTCAGGGTGGAGGGGCCCAGCTCAGGCCTGAGGCTCCCAAGCAGGGGTGAAGGCAGACACTGGCACAGGGGTCTCCTCACCATGTCTGACCCATGCCAGGCGCCCAGCCCCATGCACTGCCCCATGGGGGCTACTGCCAGCAAAGGCTCTTCCGTGCTGCACTGGTGAGTGCTTCTTTCCTCTTAGGGTCAATGCCCGCAGGTGGGGCTGAGGTGGCAGTGCCCCAGAACCCGCACATCTCCTCTCCTCCCTCCAGGAGATTACAGGGTGGAGCTGGTCAAGGTCCCCAGAGGCCCTACCCTGCAGATGTCCAGCCTCACCCACTCCCCTCTCCTCTGCCTCCTCCCCACCCCTCACCTCCTCCAGCAGGTTCTTCCTAGGCTATTTCTACCCCTTCCTGGCTTCCCAGATCCCCCAACATCTCACCCAACTCAAGGTAAGAGAATCAGATAGCCCAGTCCCAGGTCTCCCAGGCAGGTAGTGAGAGGATGGGAGCAGAGAGCCCACAGGATGGTCACTCCCACCCCATTCCCAGCTCCCTTTCCAGGCTCTTTAGGGCCCAGCAGCCTCAAGGAACCAGAGGCCAAAGCCTCTGCAAAGAGCATCTCCCCGAGAGTGGCTTATGAATGTACTGTCCTCCCAGGTAATGTCAAAGGATCCCTGAAGGACAGACACATCAATGGGGGGAATTCAGGGGTAGTGACTCCCCACTTCTCTCACAAACACCCCGACAGTGCCTGTGCTACCTCCCCGCTCACCTCCCAGCACAGACAGAGACAGACTCTCAGCCACAATCAGCTAGATTTAGTGCATGTGGTGGGCGGAGGGGAACAACGGGGTCTTCCCTAGTCGAGTCCAATTGGAAGGTGGCTCAGAGCTCATCCAGTCCAAGCTCCCACTGGTGCAGAAGTGCTCTCCATATGACATCTCAGAACTGGCTGTCCAGTCAAGATTGGTATACCTCCAGAAATGGGGCGCTCTCTGCCCCTCAGGGAAGCCCATTCCATTGTGGGGCACCTCCACCTTGTGCATGCCCCTGGCAGCCTGTATCTTGGTGGGTAACCCTGGGGACAAGAGAGGCAGTCGGGGTTGAACAGGGGCAGGAGGAGCAGTCAGTTAAATCCAGCAATGACCAGAGATGGTGCAGGATGGGCAGAGGCATTCTGGTCCCAGAGGTCTCTGGCTTGATCCAGGAGTCACAGGGGAGGCTCAGAAGGCTGGGTTGTCGATGCCCCTCCGGAACCCAGGATATTCTTCAGGCATGATGCTGTAGGGAGGGGGCGGCTCCGTGGCGGACAGGCCCAGGACAGGCTTCAGAATGATCTGCAGGGAAAAGGGGGCCTCAGGGTCTTGTTAGGGTCCAGCCCTGCCACCACCACCCATGTCCTGGCACTGGCATGTTTACAGGGACAAGGCAGCCGATGCCAGTTGCAGAGCACTCCCCAGGGTGCAGAGGCCAGGAGAAAGAGAGCCCTCCCCCGCCCCATGACTGTAAAATTCTGGCCAATGGGTGAGTGTGGCCAGCCAAGGAGCAAAGAGTGGGGATGGGGCCAGAAACACCCACCTCGCTATAGGGGGGTGGGGGCTCCAAGGTAGGCACACTGGGCATCTCTGGGGGAGCAATGGAGGGCAGTTCTGGGGGCCCATTGTGGTCCATCGGGGGGCTTTCCTCGGGCTTTCTGCAGTCATGACAGAAGTGCTTAGCCAGGCCACAGATGCACAGGAGGGGCACGAGGACGAGGAAGATGATGATGAAGATCCTGGGTGGGGGACCACCAGCATCACCCGAGGCTCTGGACCATCCCCACCACATCTCCCTTCCTCCCTCCTCTGACCAACGCCCACCCACTTGGCAGCAGGTCCAGCCCGGCCCACGTGGACCAGGCCCTCTGCTCACCTCAAGGGGCCGGAGAAGAGCTGGTGGTCTTGGCAGCAGGTGTTACCACAGCACTTGAATCCTTCAGGGCAGGGGCTGGGGGTGGCAGTGAGAGGAAGGGGCAGGGAGGGGCTGTTGGCACCAAGGCGGTGAGGCAGAAAGATCCAGCCCCTCCAAAACGCACCCACACACCCAGGGCACACCCCTAGCAGGGTGGGGGGAAAGGGGGGACCCCTATGACCTCAGTGGGAGGAACCTGAGGCCGCTCGCCTTGTGCACTTGGACAAGTTACTGCTCCTTACTGGGCTTCACTCCCGTCATCTACAAAACGGGGATAATGAATGTCCTGTTGACTTCACCAGGCAGATGTGGGGACTGAGTGTGGATGTGAAAACATCACTCGTTCAACTCTAAGGAGCTATAGGAAAGGCGGGCAGTGCAGAGGGTCCAGGAACTACCTTGAAGATGCACAAGCTCTTGGAGGTGCCCATGAGGTAAGAGGTGGGGGGGTTATCTAGCTCCAGAACTCCCGGTGCTCACTTGGTGGAAACACTTTCCTTTTCTTCCCAGAAAGGGTCCACCCCTCCCCGCCCTCCCCTGCCTCAGCCCCTCCTCGATGTGCCCAGGCATCTTGGCATGGATATATTAGGTTTAGGACAGACTGTTTGCTCTCTTTCCCCAGGGGTCTCTCAGAGGACAGAGGGCCTGAGACTGCAGGAAGAAAGCTTGAGATGAGTTCAGACCTGCCCACAAGTGTAAAACTCTCCATGGTTGGTTGGTGGAGGGAGAGATGGAGTGGAGGCTCCCTCTCTGGGTAGAGGACTGGGGGGACAGTTTCCAGCTGGAGTGGGAGTGGGTGAGGATGATGGATGAGGGCCCCCTACTTCCACCAAGGCAGGCAAAGGTGTGATTCGGCTTGTCCCTCCCCCTGCCCAGATTGGAAGTTACACCACAATCCTGGACTTACAAGAAGAGACTGCATTTGGCTAACACCTGTGGAAGAAAAGAGGCAGAGGTCAGGGGTCATAACTGGGCGGCAGTCTCCACCCAGATGTTGCACAGGTACCTCCCAGTCAGCAGGTCCCCAATTGACTCAGCATCTCCCCGCAAGCCTGCTCCCTACCTCACCCACCATGTTCCCAGGCCAATGCCTGAAGGCCCAGCTGACACCTAACAGGCCCCGGCTGGCACATGGCTGGCCCTCAGTGGACTCTTGGCCGGCCCTCGGATTTCCTTCCTGTCTCACCTCACTGTCCCCACACCACATCCACTCAGCCCCGAGTCTGTAAGAGTCCCCTGCTGACCGCCCTTCCAGTCCATCCTTTCCTTTCCATGCCCCCTGAGCCACTTGACACAGGGAAGAACACTCTTCCTATGACCCAGCGACCTTGCTGAAAGCCCCCTTCAGCAGCTCTCTGGGGTACAGATCCCCAACAAGCAGCCTCCACACCACCCTTCCCAGTCCCCTCTCACCCTCTTGCACACAGACCCACTGGCTGCTCCCTGAACACACCCGGTTGTCTCATGCCCGTGTGCAGGGGCAAGCCTCTTCCCTACGCCTCCAGGGTCTGCGGAACCCCCATTCACCCTGCAGATCCCTGCCCAGGCTTCCTTGTTCTGCAAAGCCTCCAGACCCTCCTCTTCTGACCAGCCTGCAGGGCCTCCAGGGCCTCGTCACAGGACTTAACTCGACTCATGGTAGTTATGGGCACAGCCTCTGCTTGGCTAATCCTTCCCCAGGTACCTCCCTCTCTGACCACCCAGTAGATGACAGCCACTCTCCCAAAGCACTCCCTTCCCCTGGCTGTGCTTAACTTTTCTCCACAGTTCTCACCATCTAACTTGCTATATGCTTTACTTTATTTTGTTAATTGTCTGTCTCTCCAGTAGAATGGAAATTCCACGAGGACAGGGACTTTTGTCTGTTTCATCACTGTTGAATACCAACACTCAATAAAATATTTGCACAGTGAACGAAAGAACATTCACTGATCACCTAGTTTCATTTCATCTTGTATGCTCCCAGATGGTGGGGAGGGGTGTAGCTGTGGGCCCCCAGCACATGGGCAATGGGGACAATGGTGAGGTAGAGGTGACACCTGTTACTTTACCCCAGACTCCAGGAACAACAATCAGTACCTGATTATAAGAAGCCAGCTTGGGCCAAGCCACAGTTCTCTTGTTATCTTTACTTAAAGTAATTAAAAGAGCATTTCAATTGCTAATCACACAGTAAAAATAAGAGTACCAATGAGAGCCCCGATAAGAGCTGCGGTGATGATCCCCCTTTTCCGCCCTCAGTCACTGGCTTAGTCCTTCCTTTTCATAAGCCTTGGGGCCCAACACCGAACAAGGGTGAACCCCCTGCAGGTTCTGAGAAGGTGGGAGTCTCCTAGTCACACAGCACACAGGGGTGACTGCAGAGCTGGGGACAACCCGAGGGGCCAGGCACTCAGAGGGACCCCCACCTCAGATCCCAGACCCTGCCCCTCCTCCCTCTCCCGGCCCCCAACCAGGAAGGGACAGGTAATGAACAGGTTTAATATATCAGTCCTTGGGAGAGGGAGAAGCTCTTCTCCCATTTTAACTGGGCTGGTCTTGTCTGGGAGGGTCCAGAGCTTGAGTTTTATCTGGGTGAACTGGAGGCGTTTACAACACCTACTCCCCTGGGGTGGTTGGGGGGAATCACCCAGCCAAGTGCCGGCCCAAATGATCACCTAAGAACTGGGAACAAATGCCAGCCATCTGGAGCAGGAGACCTTGTAACCTGGGATCAGGTCAGAGCTGCTCTGGAAGTTCAGCAAGGTTAGATGTATCTGCCCTGTGCTGGGGAGCGCCCGGGACTTCCTGCAGATTCTTAAATGGCAATCGGTTAAAAACCAGTGTTCTAAACCCATCTTCAGTTTCCAGAATAATCTCCTATCCCAGGACTGGACAGCAGTACCCCATCACTTTGAGATTTTGTATGTGAGGACCACAGATTTCAGAGGGCACTGGAGCCTTGGGGTCAGGCAGCCGGACGAAATCCTTCCCCAGGATGGACTCCCACCCGCGGTCCTAGAGGCGTAAGGAAGTCTTCTCTTTCCCAGGTCAGGGGCAGAGAAACCAAGTCCGCGAGAGGCGGGGACTTTCCCAAGGTCACCCAGCCCTGAAGGAACAGAGCTGGGGAGACGGCTGGTCAAGGCCTCCAGATCGAAGCCTGAAGGAGCAGGAAAGAAGCCAGACTGATGTGAGGTCAAAGTCCTCATCCACAGAGAGGTGCTGGGTGATCAGAGGGGGGTGGGTAGGGCCAGGCCTCGCTCCCCAATTCCCCAAGGTGGAAGGAACCCAGGCCTTCCTGGGCTTCCTGGCCACCGCCACCCCCACCCCCTCCCCCACGGTAAAAAAAAGAGCAAGGGAGTTGATAATAGCTGTGGTCACGAGGAAATCCTAACAATGGAAGGTGGTAACCCGCCTCCAGAAAGCAGGCCACTGACCCAAAAGGGTAGAGCCCGAAAAGTCCCAAAACCTTACTTGTCAAGTCCTCACCTGTTGGGAGTTGACCAGGAGGCTGAACAGCAGCGTGGGTGCGAGACCAGGAACCCAAGTGTCCGGCATCCTGGCGTGGGGGCCACTGAGCTTCCGTGTGTAGCCGGAGGCAGGGAGAGGCGGGCCGCGACCTCTCCCACGTCTCTCCACCTATGGGCCCCGCCTCGGGACGGGGGCGGAGCGTACACACCTAGGGCCAGCAGGACTTGGGGCAGGAACTGGGAGGCTGGGGAAGGAAGAGAGTCTTGGTTGGGTTTGGGGAGGTAAAAGACATTGATAAAATTGTGGGGTCAGTTTAAGACTGTTGAGCTATTCCTTCCTCTCCCCCACTCCCCCACCCCTAAGTGGTGCTAAGGGAAGGGGCGCTGCGCCTGGCAGGGAATGGGACAGAGGATGCAGAGGGAGCGGGACCACCAGGAGTCCTTTCTCACCTGGACTAATAGGGGTGGGGGCAGGGAGAGGGGAGGGGAGGCGAAGGCCCGGGGTGGGCTGTGAAGGGATGTATGGGGGCGGGGGGCGCCTGGTAAGATCTCCGGGCCCGGGGAAGGCAGACCACGAACACGGCTTCGGAACATTCGGGTCCCTTCCTCCCCTCTTGAAATCCTCCATTCGACTAGTGAGGAATTAAGACTCAGACTTGCCCCCCGGGTCCGCGGCTGGGGCGCAGGCCGAAAGGCCCACCCGGATTCCTGGAAAGCCCCGCAGAGGCGGCCCCTGCTGGGAAGGGCGGGATTGCTACCCCTCGGCGGCCCCGCGCCCCTGCCCTCGAGGCCGCGGTGCTTACCGGGTCCGGCCGGCAGGTGGCGGCATCGCCCAACGCGGGAGTCCCCCAGGAGCCGGTTGTGGGGGCTGGGACCTGGGGCTGGGTCTCCCCGAGCTCCTCCAGTGGGGAGCTGGTTGGCGGATGGGTGAGAGTCCTTCTGGTGGGTGCTAGGCGCAGGGCGATAAGCGGACGCTCAGACGCGGATGAGACGTGTGAAGCCCGGCCGGAGGTGGAGAGATGGAGCCTGGACCCCGGAAGCGGGACGGAATGGGGCTGGTGGGTGGGTGGGTGCTGCTCTCTGGCCTGGGGGAAGGGGAGGGGCGCCACGACAGGCTCCGTTCTCAGGTGGTTAGGCGTCTCCTGCGCTGTCTCGTGCCACGTCTGACTTTGCTTCTCTGAGAGGACAGCCCTCTCTCTCTTGGTCTATTTTTTTCTGTCTCTCACCGCTTTCTCTCCCTCTCTACTAGATGCTGTCTCTGCCTTGTATTTAACCTCTCCATGTTTCTCTCCGTTTTCCCCAGCCTTTCTCCTCTTTCTGTTAACCTCTGTGTCTCTCGGTCCGGCTTTCCGTTTCCCTTGTCTCGGGTTTCCTCCCGCGTCGCCCGGGTCTGGGTCTGGGTCTCACGGCCTCCCTGCTCTCTGCTCCTCTTTTCTCATTGTCTCCCGGCCCCCTTTGGCAATTAAGGACAGATTCTTCCAGTCTCCTGATCATATCCGAATGGAAATGGGGTCTGGCCCCAGAGAGTCCCCTCTTGTCTTTGCTGTCACTGCCCTCAAGCCCCTTCATTGGTGACTCTGGGCTTGGAGACAGGAATGGGGGGCGAGGGACACCTCTTGCCCCCTCCCCTGCAGTTGGCCTTGGGCTCAGCCTGCCCCTCTGCCAAGGGCGACCTAGTGCAGGAGGGCCTGGGCTTCTCCCAGTAGCACCCAGGCCACTGCCTCTTTAGTGAAGTCCTTGCTCACTTGGACACCCAGGGCCCTCCTGCCGCAGCCCGGCCACACTGCAGCAGCACCCAAGGCTGGGGCAGATCCCCCAGTCCCCTTGCCATCCTGCCCCCGCCTGAGACCCTGTAGAGATATGGTCTTTGGGGGAGAGGAAAATGGGTGAGCTCAGGGGTGGGGGTATCCTGAGGAGGGAAATGAGGGTGCTGAGAAGGGTTTGGGGGAGCTTGAGGGGCAGATGTGGGAGCTTGGAAGGGTTGAGGAGGCGAAGGGACCAGGATCCTGGGGACAGGAGGAAGGCGAGGAGGCTGGCACCCCCTCCCCCCAGGTACTGGCATCCTCGTAGACCAGATCTAGGGCTGCCAGACAAAATACAGGGTGTCCAGTTTGAATTCCAGATAAACAACAATTTTTTTTTTTTAGTAAAATATGTTCCATGCAAACTTTGGGACATACGTAATGCTAAAAATTTATTTGTTGTTTATCTGAAATTCAAATTTAACTGGGTGTCCTGATATTTTTCTTTGCTACCCATGTCTCTAAAATGCCATAGAAACAGACATTTGAGAATGGCTATTCCACTTTCTCCTCCTCCCACCTACGTCTTCTCAGTGGAGAAAGTGAGGTTTCCAGCACTTGGCTCATGGGGCAGAGTCCAAAGGACCCCTGGAACATGCCTTTGGGTCCCCAGTTTCTTTTATAATGCCAAACTACTCTTCTATGTTCCTTCCTGCAGATGGGGAGGGGGTGAGAGTCCTAGAGGTAGGTGGTCCAGCTGAGACCAAGAATTCCAGGCCCTTTTGTCCTGGTCCACCATGACCCCAAAGACCCAGGATTCTTGGTGGGTGAGATAAGGTGGGGGTGGGGACCCAAAGGAGGCTGAGCAGGGAGAGGGGCTGTTCTATCTAGAGGAAGAGGGGTCCTGGATAGGGGCAGCGTCTTCTGTCAGTACTGAATGTGGCAATGTCTGGGAAGCTCATGCATGCGCGGGTGCCTCAGGCATGCAGGACATGGGGACGGGGACATCCCAGGACCTCGTGTCATCAGCGGGTCCCTCTGCATTCCAGGCCAAATTCCATCTGGGGTTTCCCAAGAGCAGCAAAGTCGAAATGTCTTCATACCCACTTGCCGCCCTCCCCAAGCACATTCATCAAAGAAAGAACTGATTGTCCGTGCAGCCCACAGGGGCCCAGCTGGAAGGGCTGGAGGTCAGTTGTCCACCGCCTCCTTCTCAGAGAAGGCAATTGGCACCCGGCGGGGGGGGGAAGCCAGGCGACACTCAGCGTTAGGGGCAGAGCCAGGACCAGAGCCCCATGGTTCTTGTGGTCCCACGCCCAGTGCAGCCTCAGAGGGCGCACATCTCAAAAGTGGGAGAAGTCCGAGGGCTTAGGCCTGACTCAGCCCAGCCCAGGGGGCCAGGTGCTGGGTCCCACTCCACCCAGGCCCCCTTCCCCCACCCCCATCTGGGGGACACGGATTCTGGTGATGGCACTGGGCCGGGATCTCTTTCCAAGCCTGCAGAACACAAATCTGCCTGTAGGAGCAGCATCATGTCATGTAGTAAGTGCACCACTTTCTGTGGTGTGCTGTGTTACCTTAGACAAGAAACTAAACTTCTCTATGCATCAGATTCTTTAGCTGTGAAATGGGATGGGGGGGGGAGGGGATAACATTACCTTCCTCATCACTTAGGGTTATTGTGAGGATGAAATAAGCTGCTGGGTGTCTGCCATACAGCAATGCTAAATAAATGTTAGCTCTGCATTCCTGGCAGAGGAAAGGGGCCCAAAGTTCCTGCTGTCCACTTCATGTGGAGGCAGAGGGAGGCACCAAGGAAGTAGGGGTCTGCCTCCTTCTGAGGACTGCTGTCTGCCCCTCTGGATAGACCGTAGGAGTCCAGCTCCAGTTCCCCCTTTCCCCAAAGTAGCCCCCTCTTCTGTCTATTGGTGCTCTGGGCCCACCTGAGGGCCAGTTAGAGAGGGCGGGGCTGTGTGTCCGACCTGGGGAGGCTGACCTGGTACTGACCACTCCTCCTGAAGGTCCACAGGGGGCCAGATGTGGTGGGAACTGGACTCTAAGTGGACCTGGGGCTGGAGGTCTAAGCTGATTTCCCCCTTTTACTCCACCCCTGCCCATGGAGCGCTGCCTGGGTCTGCCTCGGGCTGAGAGCTCTCGGGACTGGGACTGAGACTGCAAGTCACGGGCAGCCCTTCCCTCATCCCCACCGCCCCGGGCGGCCTCCAGCTAGGCCTCCAGCCTGGGCTCCCCACTGCCCCTGCTGGGGCGCATCACTGTCTTGCTCCCTACCCTTCAGAGGCTCCCCGCTTCCAAATGCATAAAGTCCACCCTGGGGTGGACTTCCAGGGCCTTCATAGCCCAGCCCTGCTCTTCCAGCCTGCTCCCCTCCTCCCCATGATGTTCTCCCACCACACACCCTGCCCTTTCTTATTCCAGCCTTGCCTTTGCTTGGGCAGGTCCCACACGGAGAACACCCTTCCTCGGACTCCTCCTGAAATGGAACAAATTCCTCCCCTTCTTTCAGGGCTCAGCTCAAACGCCACCTCCTCCAGAAAGCCTTCCTGGACTTGGATCTTCCTGCAAGAAATGACTGTCCCCTCTGGGCCTCCCTGACGGCCTTGGCCATGCTTCCTTGAAGGGTGTATGTGTGCACATCCTAATGTTCCCGCCAGCCTGCGGGGCTGGCCTGGTTCTGATTCAGCTTTCATTTCCCCGTGGTGCTCCATCCCAAGTAAACACTGGCTTTGTTGTCACTGAATTGAAGCAGGGTAGTGGCCTCCCGGGGTCACGGCCAGATTTCTCCAAGGGCATAGGGAATGACTTCCCAAAGTCCTTGGTGGGGGGCTCTCTGTGGGGAGGGGGTCGGGTTCCAGCCTGAGTCAGCGCTCCACCTCCACTGGCTGTGTGGTTTGGGGAATCCCCCCTATATGCTTGCGCTTGCGCACACACCCCGAGTGAGTAAGACAGTAAGACGGTTCCCTACGGATTGAGCGACTCCTAACAGGGTGCTGCAGGCCTTGCTTGGCTGTCTCCAAGTTCCAGGAGGAGGTGGGGTGCAGGTTGAGTCACCAGTAGGAATTCTTGGCCATGGGACAAGGGTCTGAGTCGCCTTCCCAGCGTTCCTTTGGGAAGTAAAGCCCACTGGCCCCTCACTCGTCCTCAGGGTGATGGGCGTGGGGGTAGCGGAGAGGATTTCTGTAGCTGACCTCACCTCTGAACTGCCGACCTGTGACCTGTGGGCCCGGAAGGCAGAGGGAGGGCATGCCTCCTGACAATTAACGGTGCAAGGAGCCTATTATCCTAATGAGCGGTTGGAGAAGCCCGACTAATTCTCACCTTTCCAGAAGCTTAGTGGAGACAAAAATGGCATTTGGTAGCCATTATCATTCCAAAGTGTAGGTTTCGGGGCACAGGCCAGGGATGGGGTGGTGGAAAGTCGGCAGGTGTTGGGGGCATCGTGGAAGGTTGCACAGATGAGCTTTAGCAGGTGGGGAGGCTAAGCCAAGACCAGGGTTAGGGGCTTGGAGAGCCCTGCGCTGGTCTCCTCCCCCTGGAGCTCCTTCTCCCCGAGGCTGCCCTGCCCCTCCCCTCTCTGTAGCCCACTCCCACTCCCACCATCACTGCTCACTCTTTGAGATAGCACCCTACAACCAGAGAGGAAAAAGGAGCTTGGGGTCCCCCCGAGTCTCCCGCTTTCTAGCTCTGTTTTTGTTGTCTCCATGAAAGAGGACTGGACTGCACCCTGCTTGTGGGTTCCTGTCTCACATCAGGTGTTACTGGAGATTGTGGGTAGACTTCATAAGAATTTCCCAGTCCCAAAGAAGCTGGGGGTTGGGGGAGGCCAGTGGAAAGAATAGCCCCACTGTGGGCTGGGCATATTGAAGGAAGGGCCACTAAATGGTCTGGGGGCTCAGACTAAAGTGGGGGGCAGGCACAGCCTGGGACATCCCTAAAGCTGACCCTTAGGGACCTGGGAGTTGAGGCAAAGAATGAGTGCATGCAGGAGGGCGGGAGAAGTGGGGCGGGCAGAGAGCACATTCTTCCTCAAATCACTGTTCCTTTAAGCAGCCACATCATCTGGCTCCCAGCTGAGGACAGACTTGGCTCCAGTTGTGTGCATGCACGCATGTGTGTCTGCCTACACGTGCATGCGAGGACACACATGTACATGTGTGTGTGCGCTCCACCCCAGCCCGTGCGCAACACCCCCAACTGCCTAGCTTCCTTAGTTCCAGGCCCGGCCAGGCTTTGGGGGGCTGGCTCCAGGACCCACCTCACCCCAGTGGCCCTGTTAGCACCTCCTCCCTCCCTTGTTAGCGCCTCACAGCCCCTCTGCCTCCTTCCCCTGCTGTCCCCAGAGAGAGGCCCGATGGCTTACAGCCCAGTTTTCTCCTTCCAACTCCACTTCAACTTCTGTTTTGCTATGTTTCTTTCTTTTCCCAGCCCCCAAGCTCCCTCTGTCCACGTGGAGAGGTCCTCTGCTGAGCAAGGGAGGCTGACGGATGCAGTGCAACCTCCCCACAGTTTAGCACACGCTCCTCTTCCCAGGCTGCGGCTGAAAGGCTGGGGCACAGACCAAGTGAGCCCCCCTCCCACCATCCGCCTCCCCTGCCCCGGGGGGCGGGCGGGGGCTGGGGGCAAGATCAGGAGGCAGCGCTACGCTAAAAGACAAAGCTAAGTCCTGGTGCCAGCTCTGCCACCCTCACGAGGCGACTCGGTTTCCTTCTCTGCAGCTCCAGAGGGGTGGGGGAGGGGGATAGAAGTGCCCCCCCTCTGCCCACGTTCCTCCAGGAGTGCTGTGTTCCACCTGAGCCTGGGCTGCCGAGCGGGACAGGGTGGTCCTGCGCCCGGAGCCAGGCTGCCTGGCTGCCAGGGACTGCAGGTTTCCTCTACTGAAGGGCCCCTTCCCTCCGGGCTTTGATGTGTCTGCAAGGTTAGTGGAGGATGTTTGGCTTCAGGGCGGGGCGCCAGGATAAACTCCCTCTGCCTGCTGGGCCACACCACTGCCTCCTCACCGCCTGGCTCACCCGCCTCCCCCAGCCCTGGGCTCCGGCCTCCCCCAAGGCCGGTGCTACTCTGCCTGCCCACTGGGGTGGGCACCGAGTGCCGCTGTGACTGCTCCTGGGTCGGGGGCCGGTGGGCGAAGGGCACCTGCCTGGTGGGTGAGCAGGACATGACCCAGGTGGGGGGGAGGGGCCAGACCCCCGCTGCTGCTGGCATGGGAGAGGGTGGGCTGGAGCAGGGGGGCGGGTGTCCACGTGGAGCTGCCTGCATAGGCACCCGCTCTTCCAGATATGTAGAGGCTCCAGATGTGGGGCTGACTCAGCCTGGAACAGGGAGGTGTGGGCGGTCCATGGGGCAGTGGTGAACAGGGGATGTGAGCAGCTGCCAGCTGCAGCTCCCCTTCCTCTAGAGCCCCAGGCCCCTCAGACCCCAGGGGCGAGCAAAGTGGTAGCTGCTGGGAGCTGCCGGGATGTGCAGCCCTGAGTCTCCCACTGTGCGAGGAACAGGAGAGGAGGGAACGAGGCCCCAGGGCGAAGGGTCCAGCCAGGAGGTCGCTCAGAGGCCCAAGAGAGAGGAAGAGGGTGGGGGGCTGCAGGGAAAGAGGCCAGCAGAGGATGGGAGAGGGAGGACAAAGATGGGGAGGGACAGAGAGAAGCTCAGGATGGAAATGTTGGGCCCCCTTGGGAGTGCAGTGCTGGGAGGAAGGGTGTAAGGGTACAAGGCCTCCGTGTGTGTGTGTGTGTGTGTGTGTGTGTGTGTGTGTGTGCGTGTGTGTGTGTGACCTTGCTGCTGGGGGGACGTTTGCATGTGGGGGAGGGGTGTGTTGGGGTGAGCATTTTGTGTCTGACTGGCATAAGTTGTGTTTGTGAGCTGGGTGTTAGAAGTTGGGTGTGTGGGGGGTGGTGGAGTCCAGCCTTTGTGTGATGGGCAGAGAAGGTGGGGACAGCATCTGGGTAATGACTTGGCCCTTTGGGACGGGAGACTGCCATAGTTGCCAAGGTGTGCCTTTGGGTGCTGAGGCACACTAGACCAGGGCCCCCAAGACCTAGAGCTTCCTCCAGCCTCCCCATGTCCTGGGGGTGTGTGGGGAGGGGGAGCCCTCCAGCATCTGCCGAGCTGCCAGAGGCCAGCGTGATGGCCTTTTGTAGAGCAGCTGGGAGGCTGCTGGCCTTCGGGGGTGAGTGCCCTGTGAGCTGCGGTGCGGGGAGCAAGCCTGCAGCCAGGCCAGGTGCCTCTCCATCCACCACTCCTCCCCTGGCTCCAGGAAGCTGTGTCCTGGCCTCCTCTTTGGCCTCCGGGTGGGTCTGCTGGCAGGGCCCCCGGCCGCTCCCTGGAGAGCCCCACCTGTGCCAGCTGCCCATGCCAGGGTAAACAGGGCACTAAGTGTCTGGGCTGGTGCCTGCTGCCGGCTGGGCTCTGCTTTCCACACGGGGCTCAGCTCTGGGCTGTGGCTTGGGTTGCCTCCCTCAGCCAAATGACAGGTCTGTGAGGCCCCAGGCCCCATAAACAATGTTTGCTAGGCAGGTGGGGGTCATGGGTGCCTAGGAAGCAGACAGATAATCAAGTTGAATCTGGAGACAAAGTGTTGCTACCTCTTGGGGAGGAGGGCTGTGTGTGACTGGACACCCAGCTGTAGGGGTGCTTGCTTCTCTCAGGGAGCACCTGCTAGATCCTCTATTACACACATGGACACACATGCACATATGTGTGCACACAAGCACACAAACACACACACACACATGCTCTTACACGCCAGCCCTCTCCTCTAGGTTTTCAGCACAGCTCTCGGCCCCCACTTCCCTTGAGAATGCAAATACAAGCCATCAGTGTCTACAGTCTGTCAGCCTGCCTTGTGCCTTCCTGTTCCCTCCTTTCACAACCCAGGGATGCAGCCCAGAGAGACTGAGCCCCATTCCCTACGTCACGTCACTCACCTGATGGATAGGAACTTGTGTGTATGAGAAGCCTCTTGGCTCTCCTCCCCCAGACCGGCGGTACCAGATAACACCACCCCAGCCCCGCCCAATCCCTGAGCCATCTCAGTCCCTCCTCCTGGGACTCAGGCCTGGAAACCAGCTCCTCAGCTCTCCCAGCCTCTCTACTTCCTTCTCCCTCCTCATCCTCAGCATCAACCCCTCCCCTCCATTCCATGTGAGAGAGGGCCTCTCTGCCCTGCCTCTGGTCTCCCAGCTGCCCCCACAGACCGAGAAGGAGGAGCCCAGCCCCCAAGAAGCCCTGTCTTGGGGGCAGGATGGAGCAGACCTGGGAGAGGGGCATTGAGCCGGTACAGGCTCGATCTTTAGGGATCCAGGTCTGCTGGGGAGCAGGGAGGGGAGGAGGCGGCGCGGGGGAGCAGGGGCCGGGCTGCTGAGGCTGGGGAGGAGAGCAGGAGGAAGCCTGTGGATCTCTCAGCCCCAGCCCTCCCACCACCCTGTCCTGACAAGGAGGGGCAGCGGCAGAGCCTTCCTTCTGGGGTGGGGCTGAGAGGAGAGGAGAGCAGCCAGTGGGCACACGTCCAGGCCCACGGGTGCCACGCGGGTACAGATGGAAGGCTGCCAGGCCTGGGGCTGCAGAAGCTGCCCCTTCCTCTGTCTTCCTTCCTCTGTCTTTATCCATCTCTGTGTGTCTTTTCCTCCAGCTCTGTCCCTTTGCATGCTCCACTGTGTGTCCATGTTTCTGTTTGTCTCTCACTCTTTTCTTTTCTCTTGCCTTCCCCCCTTCTCCCTAGGCCCTGCCTCCTTCCACTTCTCAAGGCGCGCAGCCCCAGTGCAGTATCTGGGGCTAGGTTCCCAGAATGCAAGGGCCAGCGAGGCCCTTGGCCTGAGCCCATAGTCTCAAAATAGCCATGTCCAGCTCCCCCGCTCCGGCTCAGCCAGTCAGACGCTCCCTCTGGGACTCCCCTGGGCCTGGGGTCCTCAGAGCCCCTTCCTGCCCTTGCTAGGTAGTATGACAGGGTGAGCGCCTGTATTCAGAACTGCTTGCCTCGCATGGGGTAGGGGTAAGGAGTGGTGAAAGTGGAGCTCGCTCGCTCATCCCTGAGAAGGCAGTGCCCCGGGAGGCTGGAGTCCAGGTCCCATCTCTGGGTGACCAGATGCCCAGTGTCCCGGCCGGGACGCCCAGATGGATGCTGTTGCCCTGGGTGTGATTGACAGCAGTGCCCCCTCACTCCCCAACGTGTCCCGTTTGGACTTATAAATTGTCCCCCAAGACCCAGTGGGATCCTGGAGAGTCTTCCAGCCTTTCCAGCCCCCTCCCGCCTCCCAGAAGAGCTGCGTGGCCTGCTTGGGCCTCGCCCAAGGACAACAGGGCCAGGCAGCGAAGAGGAGAGCTGGGCTGTATAAATAGCCCATTTTGGGGGGAGGCCCCTCCGGCACTGGGTAGGGCGGGGCTGCTTGCTGGAGAGGGAGGAAGGAGAATTGTGGTTGCCCCCAGGCAGCATGTAATTTAGGATTTATTTTGGGGCACTCTCTCCAGCTCTGTGTGGGGCTGGGGCTAATTTGAGGGTTCAGTGGGGATGGGGGTTGGATGGGGAGGAGGAGAGGGAAGCCCTCTCAGTTGGGCCAGGCTGGGAAGGGGGGTCCTTCCTGAGATCCCTGCTAACCTCTGTCCCTGGGTCCCTCCTTGGAGGCCCTCCGAGATCCTGAACTCCTTTAGCACAAGGCAGTGGGTTGCAGTCTCCTTCGCGGTCCAGAGCTCCCTTTCCCACCTCCCAGCCTTTCCTCACAACATTTCCTCCTCCTGGAAATCCCTTTGCTCCCATTGCCTCATGACCAAATCCTGCCAGGCCTTCAAGGCCCCACACAGAGGCACCTCCTCCATGAAGCCCACTATGATCCTTCAGCTAGAGCTGAACCTCCATGGCTTGTTTTGGGGGCCTTTCTTCTCACTTGGGCCTGCTGGAGACAATGCTTCTCTCTCCCTTAGGCCACAAGCCCCTGGAGGCCACACTTGCCTGGATTTGTCATGGAGCTGGCACCCCATGGGGGCTCAGTCAGAGGAGTGGTGAGCTGCCCAGGGGGCCAGGCGGTGGCGGGGGCTCCTCTCTGCCCCAGTTTCTGGGGGCTCTGGGTGGACCTGAAATCATGTGGCTC
>JAQZBX010051310.1:7714-19489 GCA_029593785.1 Cabassous unicinctus | reverse complement strand
GCCACATTCTCCAAGGGAGCAGCAACAGTGGCCTGAGTGCAGGAGCAGTGTCTGGCAAAAGAGGATGGCCCACAGTTGGGTTCTTGTTATTGATGACTAGCCTTATGATTCTATGCTCTTATAATTGAAACTTGGCCTACTGTTACAGTGTGCTAAAGGTTTGCCACCTGAGAGCCTCCTTGTTGCTCAATGTGGCCTCTCTCTAAGCCAAACTCAGCATATGAATGCATTACCTTCTCCCCAAAGTGGGACATGACTCCCAGGGATGAACCTCCCTGGCAATGAGGGACTAATACCAAGTGCTAACTGGAAACACGACATGAAAAAAACAAAACAAAAAAAAAACCTTGAATAAAAGGGGTGAAAGGTAAAGACAAATAAGTTCATGTGCCTAAAAGACTTCAAAGAGATTCGGGAGGTCATCCTAGAGGTAATGCTTACGCACACCTCATTAGGATCTCATAGAACACCAAAGTGGATATCACCCCACACAGAGGGACTCCTGAGGGCTCTGGAGACACCGAGGTCCTATATAAGGGGGGATATCCAAAGAGATTGATACCTTATCAGTGGGCTCTACTTTGGAATCTGTGCTCCTGAGAGTCACAGAGTTGGACTCAAATAAGTCCTCCCTGCACATGGTCCATCAGTCTCTTCTATTCAAACCTATATGTGAAACTGGAGATTGTAGGTATAATTCCAGAGACTGGAGCCTCTGGCCAACCTATGTGCCAGCTGTGCCTGGAATCTCAGTGGAGCTGCAGCTCCTACTCTACATTTCATTCTTTCTATTCCACTTTTTTATTCTTATTCCTCTGAACTTCTTATGATTTTTTATTCATGTTAATTACTTATTTTTCTAGGTCTTGTATGATTCTTCTTCTACCATTTTAAATATTATTACTATTATTCTTTTTCTCCTTTTGTTTCTTTCATTTTCTCTCGTCCTAATTTTCTTCTGTCAAGGGAACATAGACAACAACAATGAAACAGAATAAGAGGAACAGAGGATCAAAGTGAAACATGCACAATAACAACAATAAAATAAAACCCTATTGTAGAAAGAGAAGCTAACCAAGATAAACAGATAAGATAAACAGATGCCTAGATATCAACAAAAATTACAAGTCATACTAAAAAACAAGTAGACATTGGCCAGTCTAATGAAAAAAAAAAATAAAAACAAAAAACAAAAAAACAACAAGGGGAGATGGAAAACATGGAACAACTAAGAGATGTCCAAACAAATGTCATGAACCAACTTAATGAAGTGAAGGAAGTGATAAAGAATATTAAGAAGACACTGGGAGAATATACTGAAAAAATCATAACCATGCATAAAAAGATAATGGATATGATTGTGATGAATGGCAAAATGAAAGAAATAAAAAATACACTGTAAAAACAATAGCAGATTTGAACAGGCAGAGAAAAAAAATCAGAAATGTGGAAAACTGTGCAGCTGAAATTAGGCACATAGTAAAATAGACATAAAAAGATAGAAATATGTAGCAGGGATGTAGGAACTTGAATGACAAAATGAAATGCACACAGATACCCATCATAGGAATCCCAGAGTTAGAAGAGATGGGAAAGGGAGCAGAATGAGTGTCGGAGGTAATAATGACTTAAAATTTCTCAGCTAACATCATATACAATGTTAAAATCCTAAAAGCTTTCCCTCCAAGATCTGGAACAAGACAAGGATGCCCTCTGTCACCGCTCTTATTTAACATTGTGTTAGAAGTACTTGCTCAAGCCCTTACGCAATAAAAAGATATAAAATCCGTCCAAACTGGAAAGGAAAAAGTAAAATTTTCAATATATGTATTTGTCATGATATTATACATAGAAAACCTTGAAAAACCTGCAACAAAGCTTCTAGAGCTTATAACTGAGTTCGATAAAGTGGCAAGTTAACAGAATAATGTGCAAAAATAAACATTTCTCTACACCAATAATGAACAATCTGAGGAGGAAATCAAGAAAAAATCCATTTAAAAAGGCAACTTAAGAATTGAATATCTAGGAATAAATTTTTTTTAAAAATGTAAAGGACTTCATTGCAGAAAACTACACTGCACTGTTAAAGGAAATCAAAGAAGACCTAAATGAATGGAAGATTATTCCCTGTACATTGATAGGAAGACTAAACATCATTAAGATATCTATCCTACACAAACTGATTTGTAGATTTAATGCAATCCCAATAAAAATTACCACAGCAATTTTTACTGAATTGGAAAAACTAACTATGAAATTTATTTGGAAGGGTAAGAGGCCCTGAATAGCCAAAGATATATTGAAAAAGAATAATGAAATTAAAGGAATCACACCAATCGACTTAAAATATACTACAAAGCTACAGTGGTAAAAACTGCTTGGCATTGACTTAAGAATAGACATACTGACCAACAGAACTGAGTTGAGAGTTCTGATTTAAATCCTTGAATATGTAGTCAAATGATATTCAACAAGGCCACCAAGCCCATTCAACTGGGAGCAAATGGCCTTGTCAACAAATGGTGCTTGGAGTACTGGATATCCATATCTAAAAGAATGAGAGAGGAACACCACCTCACACTTTATACATATATTATCTCAAGATGGATTAAAAACCTAAATATAAGAACCAAGACCATAAAAATCTTGGAAGATAATGTAGGGAAGCATCTACAGGATCTAGTATTAGGAAATGGTTTCATGATCTTAACACCCAAAGCATGAGCAATGAAAAAATAAATAGATGACTGGGACCTCCTCAAAGTTAAAAACTTTTAAGAATGAAGTGGGAGGACTCACACTTCTTAATATTAAAACTTACTACAAAGCCACAGTAATCAAAAGAGCATGGTCCTGGCCCAATGACCAACATATAGACCAATGGAATTGAATGGATAGCTTATAATTGAACCCTCACATTTATGGACAACTGATATTTGACAAGGTGGCTAGCAGAATTCAACTTGGAAAGAATATTCTCTTCATCAAATGGTGCTGAGAAAACTGGATCTCCATTTGCATACAACAGGGGAACTCTACTTCCTACATTTTACAAAAATTTACTCAAAAAGGATCAAAGACCTAAATATGAGAGCTATAACTATGAAACTCCTTGAAGAAAACCTAGGGAAGCATCTTCAGGACCTGGTGTTAGGCAATGATTTCTTATACTGTATACCCCTAGCACAAGCAACGATAGAAAATATAAATAAATTGGACCTTGTCAAAATTAAAATTTTGTGCCTCAAAGGACTTTATTATGAAAACAAGCAACAGCCTACATAATGGGAGAAAATATCTGGAAATGATATATCTGATGAAGTGTTAATATCCAGAATATATAAAGAAATCCTTCAAGAAAACCCAACTTAAAAATGGGCAAAAGACTTGGATAGACATCTCTGTAAAGAAGTTACACAAATGGCCAGGAAATACATGAAAAAATACACAACATATTTAACTATCAAGTAAATCAAAACCAGTAAATCAAAACCACAATGAGTTACCATGTCACATCCACTAGAATGGCTATTATTTTAAAAATTAAAAATTACAAGTGCTGGAGAAGATTCAGTAAAATAAGAACACTCATTCACTGCTGGTGGCAATGCAAAATGGTGCAGATGCTGGGGAAGACAGTTTAGAAGATCCTCAGAAAGCTAATTATAGAATTACCATCTGACCCAAATTTCCCACTACTAGGTATATATCCAAAAGAATGGAAAGCAAAGACTTGAACATATATTTGCACACTGATGTTCTTAGCGTCATTATTCACTATTGCCAAAAGATGAATGAAATCCACGTGTCCCTCAATCAATTAATGGATAAATAAATGTGGTATATACAACAATGGAATATTATTCTGCCAAAAAATGAATGAGGTCCAGATATATTTGATAAAAAGTATGAATCTGGAAGACATGTTGAGTGAAATAAGCCAGACGTAAAAGGACAAATATTGTATGATATCACTGATTTGAAGCAATTAGAATAAGGAAACTCACAGAGTAAGAATCTGTAATATAGGTCACCAGGGGACAGGTTGGGGCTAGGGAATGGTAAGTTATGGATTAAAGTGTTCAGGATTCATATTTGGAGTGATGGAAATGTTTTGATAATGGATAACAGTGATGGTACCACAGCATTGTGAATATAGTTAAGAGCACTGAAATATATATCTTAATGTGATTAAAAAGGGGAGTTAGATTGTATTTATGGTAACAAAATAAAAATAAAAAATCAATGAACTACACTACAAAACCAGTGAACTCTAATTAAACCATAGACTATAATCCATAGGACAATTATAGAAATATGCTTTCACCAATTTAACTAATGCTCCAAACCAATATAAGTTGTTTATCATAGAGTGATATATGGGAATACTGTGTTTTATGCATGATTGTTCTGTAAACCCACACCTTCTTTAATAAAGAAATGGGGGGGGGGAAGCTTAATGATGTTGTCATTGTCTTTTGTACACATTTGGAAATCCATCCCTTTTTCTGTGACCTTAAACTTATGGCTTGATCAATGATATAGAGATGTACTTTGCAGCTAGGCTGTTGGCTACTGGTTCCCCTCACTGGGATTCTTGACTGTTATTGTAAGATTGTTCCTCCATACATGAAATCTCATCATTTCAGTAGAAGTATGAAACATTTTCCACCTGTTCATCTTACCTGTAATTATTTCCTTATTTTACTATATGAGTGTGGGTGAATTCATGTGTTCTTCTGCTATGGACAATGCACATGAAAATGCTACAGCCTTGTGATGTACCCCATGGCCATGCCCTTGATGAACCCCATCATCTATAGTCTGAGGAATAAAGATATATAGGGGCTCTGAGGAGGTTCTAGGGAAGCCATACAAGGATCATTTTTCTTGGGTCTGAAATAAGTACCTTTGATTGCAGGGCTCAAAACCTCAGAGCCTGAAACTGTTACTCTATGAACATTCTTTGGAACTAAAACATACCTGAAGCAGATATGAAATTAAATATGATGAAGTAAAACATTCAATCATACATTGTATTACTAAAATAAAGAATTGTTTTGGATGATTTTATCTACACATTAAGTAAGAAATCTTGGTGTCCATGTGTCTAGGGATTTATAAATAAGACTCCTTCTTTTACTTTAAACAAAATATATGCCCCTTCTCTACATCTCATCATAAAATGTAAAGGCCATGTTAGTGTACACTTTATTATTTCTATTACCATATTTTGGCATTTATGTTCAAAACCATACTCAATACTCATGATGAAAGGATGACATATGAAAAGCTTGAAATTCTGTGTGATAATGCCTCTTAGAATGGAAGGTTCTGAGTAATGTCTCAAGGTATTCCTGCATAAACCTGCATGTCCTTCTAACGTGTTCTGCTTACCTGGAAAGAACTCTCAAAGAGAGTCACATTTAATCATTAGTTATCCAAAGTGTTCTTGAATAACAGAATGATCAGTGTTGCTGTCCTCCAATATATGAAAAAAGGCTCAAACTAAGAAGCAGTTGATTGTTCTTAATGCCCTCAATTTTTCTAACAATGATTATTGTATCATTAGCTATGCTTGTACATAAAGCAATCCTAAAAAAGAGTTTAAGACAATACTTTTAATAAGGCTGCTGCATCTATAGTGTTTCATTTTGTTGATCTCTGCTGAGTTATTCAAGGGTCTGTAGTCAGTACACAAGACTGCTTGTTCTAGCTGGGCTCTCTTACATGTTAGGGCTCTTCTGGACATTGGCTAGTCCAGGATGAGCATGGCTCAGCCACTGGCAATTCTTCCCTTTCTTGCGCTATCTTTCATATACTCTAACACTTTTTAGCTTGGTCTTTGGATTTGATAAGGAGAGTACTCCAAAGAACAGATTTTGTTGTTCTTTCCATGAAATCACAAAGTGTTGCTCTGTTCAGGTCACATTTGAAATGCAAATAAATAAAAAAGACACACTCTCTGAGAAAACAATGGGGTTAGAGGAATTAGGTGCATTCATTTGGCAGGTCATGTCCCCTGTCTTGAATAGAAGGATTGAGTAGATATGGGGGAACTTGGAGAATTCAGGTTATCAGCATGGCCATCATGAATTGAAAATTAATGGTCTTTCCTAGATTCATTTGCAGGTTTCATGACCATTTAGTCCTATCTTATGCATAATTACACATTGAGTTTCTTTATCTGGTTCCCCTATGGCATGTTTTTACATTCTGCCTTATACCAATAGTTCTATTTTGGAGGTAATTTAATTCATCAAGGCATTTTTTCATGTCCAGACATCATCAAAGAATAAAATGCAATATTATTGTGCAATTATAACAATACACACATAGCATGTAACTATTTTTATCCCATTGGAGTTCATTCCTTAGTGAGAAATGTTAAAATAATTATAAAATATATCAAGAACAGTTAATCTAGGTATGCATAGAATTCAACTGATAATAACAGAAAACTCACCAAAATAGTGGTATAAAGAAATTTACCTTTATTTATAAACACATCACAGGTCTTGAATTAAGCAGTCCAGGGATTGTATGGAAGCTCAGGAAAGTTGTTAATTTGTTAGGACTCCTTTTCAATTTCTGTATTAATTTATTTAGTATATACTGTGGATTGAACTGGGGACCTCATACATAGGAAACAGGCACCAACCACATCTGCACCCAATCCCCTCTCTTTTTATTTTTGAACAGCTGCTGCTCTTATAGACATGAAAGCCATATCATATTCAGAAAGAATGGAAATCAAAGATGTAGTACAAAGGGATGTGCAAGATGAGACTTTTAAAAATTCTTCCTTTTTCAGTTTAACAAGTATCTGAAAAAGTGTCATATCACAAACTCAGTGAATTTTCAAAACCAGGATATAATCCATGGAACCAGAACCCAAACCAGAACAGAATATGGCTAGTCCCGAAGGATCTTTTCTTTGCCCAAGTTGATTTATAAACTGAAAGGAATATTATTCAGCAGCAAAAAGGATGAAACCTCGGTTGCATGCTACAACATGGATAAACATTGAATACTTCATCTTGAGAGGAATGAGCCAGGCATGAAAAAACAACATATGGTTTCTTGTTTATATGAAATACACAGAGGTGGATAGTAGATAATGTTATCAGGGAGTGGTTATTGCTTAATATGTGCAGAGTTTCTTTTTGAGGTGATGAAACAGTTTAGGTAAATGATGTTGATTGTAGCCACATGTTGAGCATATAAATATCACCAGTGAAGTGTATACTTGAATATGGTTAAAATACAAATTTTGAATTGGATTTATGTTACTGAAATATAAACTTTTAAAAATATATGAAGTTTTAAATTTCTTGTTAGTCTTAGATTTATAGAAATATTAATAGAACTATTAATGAAATAAATTGGGAACCACTCAAAGATATGCAAGAAAAATAAATGAGACTATCCATTCACGTTTCTAGGCTCAAGCCTCAGTCCATAGGAAGGTCTAAATATATTTCTCATAATGATAAAACACTTTACAATAGAGGGGCAAAGTGATGGGTGGTAATGTTGGTAAAAAACACGATATTCCTAATTGTTATGGCAATGTGTCATCAAGCAAAAGAGTGTAGCATTCATGCTTTCCATGGTTTTATATCTAATGAAATCAGTTCTCTTTATTGAAGAGACTAGGAAATCACCTGAGATAGCACCAAATGCTGTCTCTTCCCCCCATGTCAGAGATTTGGAGATCGAAGGGACCTGGTCCAGGTGGGCAGTCAATGGATGAGGTAAGTTGCTAGAAGGTTACATCTGTGGAAGTCAGGGAAGTTCATCGCCAAGAAATAATAGAAATGGGACTCACCTGACTCAGAAGCTGGGCCAATGGGATCAGAATATCCATAGGAAAAATTTCCTTACTCTCCACACCAGTGTCCCACAGGGAAATGATGGCTCATGGGTAGAAATAAAAAGGAAATGTGTTAATAAATGGCTAAAAGGAAGAGGAAAATATCTCATCTGCTCCTCTTCCTCATCCTGTGCAATCCTGGGCTGGACAGAAGGTTCTAGTTTCCTTGGGAGCCCCAGGTCTGGCTGGGAGACTGATGCCTGACTCATTCCTGCTGTCTTGATGGTGAAAGAGCTTCAGTCACATCACCAACCAACTGGAGAGGAATTTGGACTTCCACACAGACACCTTCTTCTCAGAGACCCCATCTCAGTGAGTCTGAAAGCTCAGCAGAAATTTCAGGAATTGGGTCAAGGAGAATGGAAGCTGAGAGCCTTTTCCTGCGGTCATGTGAGAGCCAGTCTAGCCTGGCAAGAGCTGAGAGATAATCATGCTTGTTTTCCTGCTAGCATAATTAAAGAATGTATTTATTTATTATACTGAAAAAAGGAGGTGTCCATTGGACTCAGCTATGCATGTGTCCTGATTGAAAATTAAATAATTAGAAGAACCACAATTAAAAGAAGGAATGTACATGAAAAAGTGGTTCCAGGAAAAGCAAAATACCTGTCCTTGGAGTCTTGCAATGAGTAGGAGTAAGGAAAAATTGGGTATAAGCAGTGGAGGAATGTGTAGAAGTGAGGGTTTTTTTTAAGAGCCCTTTATTTGAACATATTTCTGTATTGAAGGCAAAGGTACTGCCCAATGGAGGTAAATTTTACCTTGCTCAGCATTTCCTGGGACAAACATTCCCATATTAGGTACTGCATGAGAAAAAGTCAGGCTTTTTTTTTCTTTAACAGCTCTAAGGTGGTATACTAAAATTTTACTTGGCAATCATTCATTTATTGACAAAGTTAAATCAATGTGAGTTTATTAGCCACTGAATTTTTCCATTGCAGGCAGTTTTTTATTCCAGTCTTGTTCGGTATAATGGGGGCTAAGTGTTTTAATTGCTTCTTTGATAGCAAACTTTCAAATACAGAACTGTATAGTTAATTTTATTTTGTTTTCTTTCTTTCTTTCTTTAATATCTTATGTGTTTGCTTTTAAAGAATTTTATTGAAGTATATCATTCATACATGAACACACATGAAAAAATAAGTGCATTAGTAGAAGTTGTGAATTTACAAAACAAACATACATAACAGCATACAGGGACCCCATACATCACCCCACCAACACCTTGCATTGCTGTGAAACATTTGCTACAAATTATAAAAAGATATCATCAAAATATTACTACTAACATACATAACTTGAATTTGTTGCAGTTTTTCCTCAACACAACCTATTAGTTTTTTAAATTCTTTTTTACAGAAGTTTTAAACTTAAGTTTAAACTTACAAAAAAATCATGCACATGCATAGAATTCCCATACAACACACTTTCACCATTACACCACACTGTGCTGGAACATTTGTTGCAGATTATGAGATCACATCAGATTAGTAGCACCAACCATGGTCAATAGCCTTCACTTGGCATATGATTTCCATACCCCCCATTATCAACACAATACATCTTTGGCATTGATGCAATATGTGCTTGATGCAAGATGCAAGAGTGTCCTTCAGTGAGCTAGAGCAGATGTATGTCACTATTGCAGGGTGGCAGGAATGTGAACAAGCATGGGAAAAATACAATTGGTGTGACTTATGGATGGTGGTTAACAGAAATACTGTAATATTCTTGCATCAATGAAAAAGCTGTTTACTTTTTATTTCTTTTATGTATGTGCAGATGTATTTAGGGTGTTGTTTGAAAGTTTATACATTTTTTTAAAAATATTTATTTATTTATTTATTTATCCCCTCCTTGCTGCTTGTGTTTTACTGTGTCCATTCGCTGTGTGTTTCTTCCATGTCTCCTTATATCCCCCTTGCTGTGAGGTCCTGCTGCATCAGCCCACCACGCCATGCAGCCAGCCTGCTCTCACAAGGAGGTCCCTGGAAGTGAACCCGGGCCTCCCGCATGGTAAATGGGGGCTCTATTGATTGAGCCACACCTGCTTCCTGCTGTGAGGTCTTGCTGCATCAACCCATAGCGCTGCGCGGGCTGGCCAGCCTGCCCTCACAAGGAGGCCCCAGGAAGCGAACCCAGGGCCTCCCATATGGTAAACGGGAGCTCTATCCATTGAGCCACACCTGCTTCCCAAGTTTATTCATTTTATGTGGTCAAATCAATTTACCAATTTTGCATATTATTTTTCTCTCTTTGCCTTACTTTAAAAAATATATTTTTATTTTTTCTTTATTTTTAAAGAAACTTTAGATTCCATGAATGTTGCATGGAAAATGTAGGGATCCCTATATACCCCAGCCCCTCCTCCTCCCACACTATCCCCCATTAACAACATCTTTCATTAGTATGGTACTTTCATTACAATTGATGAACACATATTGAATTATTGTTACTAACCATGGTCTATCGTTTACATTATGGTTTACACTTTGCACCGCACAATTTTATAGGTTTTGTCAAAAGGTATAATGGCCTGTATCTGTCATTTCAATATCATGCAGAGCAATTCCAATGTCCCAAAAATGCCCCCTGTTACACCTATTCTTCCCTTTTACTCTCCTCAGAACCTTTGTTGACCACTGTTTTTCTATCAAAGTTACAAGTTCTTCCATTACTAGAACAATAAGTCTAATTTGGTCCATAGTTGCATTGCTGCCTTATGTTTGTTCATTCCTTAGTCTTGAGGATTTGGGGATGATGATGCCCACTCTGTTTATGACTGAGAAAGGGGTTAGATACCGTGGGCCATGGAACTGTCTTACTTGAAGTTGTAGATATTCTGTTTTTGGGAGGATAGATGTTGTCAATCATCATCCTTTTGTTAGTTGTCCTGGGTGAACCCAATAAATTGGATGTGGGTGTTGGCTGCTGAGATTCAGGACTCAACCAGAATATGGACAGCCAGAAGTTTTAAGTCTCTAGGACATATATTTAATGGGTAGAGTTTTAATTACAGGTTCAAATAAAAGGGATAGAATAACCACGTGTAGGGAAATTATAAATGAATCTAACTCTGATACATTAGGGAGATAGGTTATCATATGATGCAAAATAAGTCATTGCCTTTCAAACTTGCAAAGCTGTGCTTTATTTGACTTAATGAATAATAATGATTAATGTATTGTACATATTGCATTAATTCTAAATAATGATTAATGTTTTATATGTATTGTGCTCTGGGTTTCACACCCCTGTTTTCTTTATTGTACTTTTTGTCTTTTGAGCTTAGATCTATTTTTATAAATGTATCCCTTTCTGCCATCATCTGAAATCATTCTTCTTTATCATTTGACAATAGGTCACCTTTTTCCTCTCCAAAATCTAGAGGGATACACAGTCTGTGATTATTGGGAAGGATCCTAAAGAATTGAAATAAGAATGTAGGAGTGGGGACTTATTTGGAAATAATAAGATATTTTAGAGATAGAACAAACATCAGCCTCATCTCATCACCTGTGATTGCTGTTCATTCACTGACTGGAAGGAGCCATCTAAGCATTTTACAGATAATGATTTTTCATCCTAACTCTTTCAGGAGGATGGATAAGAAAATGATTCCTATATAGGTGACTGTATTAAGAATTAAAATGGTTTAGTTACTATTAAATTTCAACATCTAACGTAGTGGTAGATCTGAACTTCTAAATCGATTTTTTCTGGTTCCAAATTTTTTTGTTTAATATTGTTTAAAAATCTTCAAGCACTTTCCTTAAAAAATTCACAACATGTGTGCTACTCATTATATTTTCTTTAATGAAAAGGTGGTATGTTCACATTGCTCATATTACTCTTAGGGTGTTCAGTATATGTGGTTTCATGACACTGTAAAAATA
>JAQZBX010051309.1:0-13348 GCA_029593785.1 Cabassous unicinctus | reverse complement strand
TGTTTTTAATACCTTTGGATCTTCTGATGTCCTGCCTAAAGGTTATAAGCCTGGTTGCCAGTATCGGGGAGAAGGCTCGGGATCTCAATGGTTCAGTTTGGTATAATTCCTTAATCCCCTTGTTTTTCCTGTGATTGCCTCTTCCTCAGCTGTGCTGATGTCCCCCAGTCAGATCACATATTCTTCCTTTTCAGAGAAGAAACCGCTATTCTTCTGCTGGGTGGGGAGACATTTGTCCATATAGTTGCTCAGAGTACAGGAATGGCGCTCAAGTGTAAGAAAAATTTAAAGTGATTTAAAAATTCTTTCAACTAGTCCTATTTTGGACTCCACTTTTACTTGTACTTTTAGAGGTTTCTAGTGCTACCAATTCTGAGTCTTTTGGGGCTTTTCAGTACCCATTAGGTAGGTGTCTCCTTGACTTTCCTGTCTGCTGCTTTCGGACTCTGCTTGCCACACTCCTCTCATAAATCAGTTACCACTGGCCCATCTGCTTTCCAGCTTCTAGAATTTTTTTCTTTTTGCCTGTCCCATGCTCTTTGAGGGTTTACAACTTTAAAATTTCTTCACTTTTATTTTAGTAGGGGTTCAAGAGAGAATGAAAGCAAATATAAATGTGTATATTATCCTCCACTTTTCACAGTTGGATTTCTGTATTCTGGTGGAGACTGCTACATGTTCACTAATTTCTGTTTCCTTTTCCTTCTCAGCACAAAGCTGGACTACATTTCCCAGTCTTACCTGCAGTAACATGAGCCCCATGACTGAGTTTTGATCAGAAGAGTATGGGCAAAAGCTCCATGTACTGCTTCCAGGAGCAGCCCCTAGGACTCCTCTCTTTTCTCAGCTCATGGCTGGATGTAGAGCGTCTAAGAAGGCAAGACCACTCAGTGGAAAGAGTCTGGGTCCCTGAACGGCTGCACAGAGCAGAGCTGTCCTGCCAACCCCCCTTAGATTCTAACATGAGCCATAAATAAACTTTGATTGAACTAAAGCTTTGAGATTTGGGGGCTATTTATTTATAATAGCAGTTAGTCTAATCTGGCCAATGCATTAGTATCACAAGCCAACCAATGAACAATAACAATTATTAATAATCTCAAACAAGTTTAAGCAAAAAAATTTTAATTTACTGATGGAATTGAAAAGCCCAGGAATAGTGTGGGCTCCATGCCAGGCTGGATTTTGGGGCTTAAATATAATAGCCTCAGGCCTTGATGTCTGTCAGTCTTAGGTCAGCTCTGTCCTTATGTCATCGTCATTCTCAGGCTCCATGTTTTTGTAAAAAGGTTGTGGCAGTTCAACTCTTCAGCTTCTCAGATTCAAGGCTGGGGAAAAGAATGAATTCACTTCCCTACAGGTCAGATCGAAACCTCGGAATGGAGCCTCACTAGCTCTGGATGGCCTGACTGGCTCGCGTGCTTATCCCCAAACCACTAAACCACTAAACCACTGTTTCTGGGGAATGTGGTGGTTTTCAAAGCTCTGGCCTAAGCCAAATGTCTTCCTTAGGGTCAGGGGTAGAGGCAGTTTCCATGAACGGAATGTGGGAGAGGAATGGATGGGCAGAGAGCTGATTTCTGACATCGGATCAAGTGGAGGCCAGGCGCCCTCAGAACAGGATCACCCAAATCAGGGCCCTAGTGTGACGTCAGGCTCAGCCATTCCTCTTCCGAGGTCTTATGGATGCTGGCAGTGCCACTCCCTGCCTGCCTTGTCACCTGCTCTTGAATCCTGTCGCTGAGTCTGCCTCCATGTCCCCGTGATTCTCTTCCACCTAGCTCTCCAACTCCCTGGCTCTTTTTCTTTCTTCTCTGAAAGAATCCAGGCTTCTGAGTCAGGCTTCAGAGTTTGAATGCTGACGCGTCACCTTCTAGCCCTGAGACTTTGGAACCACTTCGCCGTCAAGCTCTTCTCTCTGTGATGACATCTGGGTAATAGACAAGTCACGGCTACATGGAAGGGCTGCTGAGAGGGTTAGAGGAGCTGCTGCATGTAAAGCTCCCACCACCTGGCTGGGATCTGGGGGCTGCCTAACAAGAGTTCATTTCCCACTTCTTGCTTTTTTCTCACTTCCTGCCTGCTTTGCTATCATCATCTCTTAGCTGACCTCTCAGTTTTGGTCTTTCTCAGCTTCTAGTCTATTTGGCAAAATTCTGTCAAACTAGCCCTTCTTAAGTGCCTGATTCAACACATCATTCCATTGGTGAAAAGCCTTCAGTGGCTCCCTACTTCCTAATTCATTCATTTAACACTTTCAAACTCTGAACCCACCCCGGCAATGCATCCTTGGAATTTGGATAACACAGTTGGTAGCTGACAAAGCAAGGATTTAGATTCACGTCTCAGAATTCTATCATGTTGTTTACTGATCAACTAAGGTGAGTGACCTAGGTGACAAGGCTTCTTCTAGGCCCCCCACCAGGATTTTTCACCCAGATCCATTGACCAGGAGCTCCCGTCTCTTTCAGCTAAGCCTCAGCTCCTCTCTGCACGAGCAGCAGTCCCTGTTTACATGTTGTCCCTAGCTCAGAGGCCTGTGAGAAGCCTTAGCTGTCCCAGTGCCAGGGTCAATGGGAGCTGCTTACTTCTCCAAGGACAATCAGGCTTGGCCTCCTGCCTTCTTTCCATATAATTTTTAATAAACCAGTAATATCTCCCCAAGTATTACAGACCTCTGGCTTGGACCAAGAAAGCTGGAATTGTTTAAGGGAACATTAATTTCCTTTGAGCTGGGATTATAGGCCGTCTAGAACTTCTTAATGACTGGCCACACGGCCTTTTTGAAGCATTTGTGTATTTGCCAACCCAGAGTTAGAGGTTATATGAAATATTCCTGATTGTCCTTTCTGGAAAAGAGGGTCTTCTGGAAGTCAATGGACTCCCATGCGTTGTTGTTTGGTGAGGCTTGCCAAGGGCTTGGTTCAGAGCCCCCCTCCCCACAATGTGCTCCTCTCACGTCTGACTTTTTAATTTTTATGGGTTTTTAGTAACTGAAACTTTTTAAGACTCCCTCAACCTCACCCCTTTGGTGATGATAAAATCAAGTTCAAACCTTGCTTTTTTGTTGTTATTGTTTTTCTTTGTTTTTTTTTAGGAGGTACCAGGGATTGAACCCAGGACCTGGTACATGGGAAGCAGGTGCTCAAACCACTAATCTACACCTGCCCCCTGTTTTATTTTTCAACTTCTTTTTCCTTGGAGTGGAATAGTGGGAAGACTACTTGACCAAAACCCAGAAAACCTCATTTCAGACCTGGCCTAACACAGCTCCTCTGGACATCAATTTCTAGGTGAAGGCTGGACTAATGACTCCTCAAATGTTTCCAGCTCTGACAGTCTCTAGACTAAGGAGCCTTCCTTTGGATTTCACAGTTTCCATGGGCTCAGAAGATTGAAATGGCAATGAACCCTCCTTGATGTCCTAGGATGCTAAATTGAACGGGGATGAGACCCTACTGAAGCTATTGGGAACTTTTCAATGGCCCCTTCTCCACGTAGGAAAGGTGAAGAATGCTTTGCAAGGGAGAAACTGTCTATTTGAGTTTTTACCTTCTGATCTCAAACACAGTGGTTCTGGTAAGCTGCTTTTTTTTTTTTTTTTTACTGTGAAAATAATTTTGTGAGAAAATGTAACCAGTGCAATTATACTGGACATTTATAAGATGAAATGTTAATAAAATGGATGTTTGACCAATAAAATACTTGATGCCAAATTAAATGGGCCTGAAGGGAATTCTGTTTTGGAGCAAATTCCATGAGAAACAGGATAAAAAAGAATATAATATTTTTGATCAAGTGTCTGAATTTCCCTCCAGAAATAAAAATATATAAATTGCAACATATTTGGCTTGCCTAGAGGGAATATAGCATGGTGGCTAAAGATGGATTCAAGGATGTGATGTGATTCAAGGATGTGAATTCACAAAAATGTGGATTATGAGGACAGATGTCTTGAGTTCAAATCCCAGTTTTGCTAGTTTCTGCCTGGCAGCCTTGGGCCAGTTCCTTCACCTCTTCGTACTTCAGTTTTCTGGTCTGTAAATTGGGGCTGATAGCAGTATTTTCCCTATAAAGTTGTTGTGAGGATTGCATTTATGCAGAGAAGACATTTAGTAATATCTGGTGCACATAAAGTGTTCAGTGTATAATATTTAGGTAATCTTAGCACCTTTAAAAATACCTATATATATATATAAAATAACATTTATGTAAACAAATGCACATATATGCATATGTATTTATATATTTTACAAATATTTGTATGTACTGTGAAAAATTTGATTTTTACCCACAATAAAAAAAAAAAAAAAGGTTCAGTGTACATTGGCCAGCACTCTTACAGAGCTGAAAACCTTGCAGTGAAAACTGTTTTTGAAGGATTGTGTGCTCAGATCCCTGTCTTGGGCATGAGGTTTGTTGCCCATTTTGCCAAGGAGGCATGCGGGGCCTTGAACGGTTGAAGGACTTTGCCGGGGCCGCACAGCGCGTCTGCGATGGAATGCAATGAACGTTAGCCTTTAGCATCCGCCAGCTACAGACGGCAGGCTTCCTGCTCCTTGGCATGGCATCACAGTGATGATCAGCCAGACCTTCCAGGAAACAGCATTCTGGCTAATTTGATCTCCTGGTAAATCAATCAAAGCCTTTTCCTAGAGTGGCCAAAAGAGTGAATTAAGAGAATGGCTGCAAAAATCTTGGGGTCTGGCTCGTTGCACCTGCCGTCAGGCTTGTTCCTTCTCCTCTTGGTCTGGATTCCCTCCTTCTAGAATCCCAGGCTGGACACTGCAGCTGGGCCCACCTGGCCCCTCCCAGCCCCTCCCTGCCCACTTCTTCAGCCTCATCAGGTGTCTCTCCCACCTTTGCACCAGAAGCTCAAGACAGCAAACTCCCTGGAGTTGCCAGTGTTCTTGTATTCTGGCAAGAACACTGGAATGCCCCCCCCCTTTCCTGGGGACATGGACTTGTCTTTCACGGGAAAGCCCAAGGGTCACTTCCTGAGAGAAACCTCCTCTGCGTCCTTCATGACGTTACCCTCAGCCTGGCCACCACCCCTCTCGCATCCTCTTCAAACCTCTATTACAGCCCTTGTTATATGGAATTATGAATTTAAAAAAAATAAATCCATCTGTCCTACTGATCAGGGAGCTTCCTGAGCACAGCAACCAGGCCTTAGTCTTCTAAACTCCTTGCTCACAGCATAGGCCTGGCTCAAGGAATACCCACAAAGGTGAATATTAAGTTGATGATGAGACCCCTAGGTTTTTTTCTTTGTTTTATTCCCTTTTACATTTTTTCTTTGAAAATACATTTTTAACATTTTAAAGTAAAATATAATATACATGCAAAAAGTACCTATATTCTAGGTATACAGCTCAATGAATTTTTGCAATCTGGGCACAGCTGCAAAATCAGTGTCCAGATTATCACTAGCCCCTAAGTGGCCCTTCTCATGCCCCTTCCAGTCCTTATCCATCTCCCCTCTACCCTTAGGGAACCACCATCCAGGCTTCTGGCTGTGATTAATTTTACCTGTTTTTTTATATATAAGTGGGATCAAACAGTGTGCCCTCTTTTGTGTCTGGTTTCTTTCACTCAGTATTATGTTGTGGGGACTCTGAGTTTTTAATGGTGGGTATAAAGGGCATAGGATATTGTTTTGAAAGCATACTAATCTCTAGCCTTTCTTTCATAAATCTCTGAAGTCTGACATAGAGTAAATGGTAGAATATGAGATAAAATGATTTGGCCAAGCTCTCATAGCTACAGAGAAACAAAATTTGGGTTAAAAACTGGGTATTTCCTTTGTTCAAATATGTATACTTTTTAAGGATAACTTCTAAAATTATGGAAATGGAATATAGAAATTTCAAAAAAAGGCACCAAAAATAATAATAATTTAAAAAACCAACAATTATCCAATAAAAGGCTGAAGAGGAGAAAAAAAATGAAACAAAAAATGAAAAAAATTGGTGGTAGAAATAAATCTAAATAGAACAGTAATTGCAATAAGTGAAAAAGGATTAAAGTTGATTTAATAGCAGAACTTCTCAGATAGGACTGAAAAAATCCAGCTTCATGCTATTTACCAGAGATAACCTTAAATATATAATGATACATAGAGGTCAAAAGTAAAGGAATAGGGGGAAGCGGGTGTGGCTCAATCGACAGAGCTCCCGTTTACCATATGGGAGGCCCCGGGTTCGCTTCCCGGGGCCTCCTTGTGAGGGCAGGCCGGCTTGCGCAGCGCGGTGGGCTGATGCAGTGGGACCTCACAGCAAGGGGAAGATAAGCAGACACCGAAGAAACGCACAGCGAATGGACACAGCAAAACACAAGCAGCAAGGGGGGGATAAATAAATAAATAAATAAATAAATAAATCTTTAAAAAAAAAAAAGTAAAGGAATAGGGAAAAATATACTACACAAACACTCGCTTGCTCTTACATCCCACATCCAATATATTATCAAATCCTGGAAGCTCTGCCTTCCAGCTGTGTCCTTACCACCTCTGCCACTTCTATGCTTGCCCAAGCCATTATTATTGTCTCTCACCTGGTTTACTGCAGTAATCTCCCAAGTAATCTTTGTACTTCCACTCTTGCCCTTCTAGTTTAAATCTCCATAGAACAGCCAGGGTGACACTTTTCAAACATAATTCAAATCCTATCACTGCTCAAAACCCTTTGATTGTTTCCTATGCCACTAAAATAAAATACAAAGTTTCATCATGCTTTTAAAACATGCATCTTCTGGCCCTTTGCTTACTTTTTGATATACCCTCATATGACCTCTCAATTAATCAGTGGACTCTAGACTCACTGCATCTTGGAGAAGGAAAAACTCTCTATGACTGGGTAGGGGCAGAAAATCATTCTGGACTCAGACCACCAGAGATTTCCTATTACTCAGGGAGAAGCAAGATCACTGAGAAACCCCCTTCTTGGGACCCAAGGGCACAGGACTTGCCTAAGACTGAGTCTGAATCAGGAGAAGATGACAGCCCCTTCCCTCCCACCCCACCAGGCCAGCAAGCACCAAGTAACTAGCAACAGCAATCTCCCACTGAGGGATGGCAAGAGCATGGAGAGTGACCTTCCCTGAGGCACAGGTGCTCAGAGAAGGCTGAAGGCTGAGAGTGAAGCAGGACTATTGTGAAAAACCTTTTGACAAACCAAGTTCTACCCTAAGCACAATGCATCACCAGAGAAATTAGAATCTGGTGATGCAATGATGATAACCATAGTGACAACAAACACATTTCATTCAAAACCTGACTATATTGAACTCCACCCCCCATAAAAACAGCTTAGTAGAAGCAGTGTGCCTATTTCCAGAAAGAAACACTGTTTTGTTCCATGTCTATTATGTGGAACATGATCTCCAGTAATCAATTTTTTAAAATAAAACATACACACACACACACACACACAATCCAAGAAGAAAAATAAGCCCTTTGAAGAGATGAAGCAGTAAAACCACACTAAAAGATGATCCAGATTTTGGAATCATCAGAGAGGGAATTCAAGATAACTACTCAATACGTTAGAGGCTCTAGTGGAAGAGGTGGACTACATTCCTGAGATGGACATCATAAGAAAGAGTCAAAGGAAAATGTTAGGAATAAAAACATTGGTCAAACATAGAAGAAGAAAGCCTTCTACAGGCTCATCAGTTGACTTAATACAGATGAGGAAAGAATCAGTAAACTTGAATGCAGGCCTACAGAAACTATCCAAACTAAAACATAAAGAAAAGAGTGAGGAAGACTTTCAGCTGACCAACATGACAGCCTAAGATGCTCCAGAGTTCCAATCTCTCATAGAATCTTTGAATAACTACCCAAAACTGGTGGAGTAACCAACCTCAGAGCTCTGAAAAACAAAGGGTTTCCGTAACTGGGTGAGTGCTGAATCAAGAAACGACAACTTAAAAAAGATAGGAGAGATGGGAAGCAGATGTGGCTCAAGCGATTGGGCTCCAGTCTACCATATAGGAGGTCCAGGGTTTGATTCCTGGGCCTCCTGGTGAACGCAAACTGGCCCACGCAGAGTGGTAGCCCGCGCAGGAGTACTTGCCTGCGCGGGAGTGCTGGCCTGCGCGGAGAGCTGGTGCAGCAAGATGACATAACAAAAAGAGACACAGAGGAGAAACAATAAAAGATGCAGCAGACCAGGGAGCTGAGGTGGCACAAGAGATTGAGCACCTCTCTCCCACTCTAGAAGGTCCCAGGATTGGTTCCCAGTGCCGCCTAAAGAGAAGACAAGCAGACACAGAAGAACACACAGCGAATGGACACAGCGAGCAGACAATGGGGGTGGGGGAGGGGGGAGGGGTTGAGAAATAAATAAAATCTTTAAAAATAAAAAACTAGGTGAGAAACAAACAAACAAACAAAAAAAGATAGGAGAAGTTGTGGCACCCTTGCTGGCTCCTTCCCCACATGTCTATGGTATGGTATGGTGTAAAGTCAGCCTGCACTCCCATTGAGGACCCCTGAACCTGTTCTGAAGGGAGCAGAGAAATCCTTATGCACAAACTGAGGTGGCTGTATGTTGGTGGCAATCATTTGGTGGCAGCCTGAAGCACTGAACCAGGACACTGGTTTCTGGCTCACCATCCCAGAACAAACCCTGCAGGAAGAAGCAGCTTGCAGACAGCTAGATCAGTGTAAGAAACAAGCAAATGGAAATGACCTGAGGCAAAGAATTAACAGCTTCAAGACACAACATAGAGCACCAGGGAGTTAGGGAAAATCTATTTCATAGAGAGAAGAGGGAGCATTCAGATCCCTGTAAAAGGCGAGATTCCCAAGGCTCTGAGTGCATGGCAAGGTCAAGTCCCATGCTAAGAAAAGGAGAGGACCCTGCCCTTTTGCCTTGGGCTAATCTTATGGTTAAGGGGTCTAAACTCTGAAGGAGCATACCAGCCAACACAGAACCAAATTGCAAAGACTGAATGTTTTTTTTAATTGGTTTGTTTGTTTTTTGTTAGCTCCTGGCACACAAGGAACTCTCTGTCATATCACTATCTGGATACAAACAAAAGGAACAGACAGCTCAGGGTCTAAATGCCAGAGTTAACACATTAAGATATTAAAATAGCACTCTGTGCAACAAAAGATTTTAAGATAAATATAGAAATAGGATATGATGACCCATCCAAAGGACCAAGATAAAAATGCAGAAACCATTAATGAAGAGGACCAGATTTTAGATATAGTAGACAAAGTGCTTAAAAAATGATCTTTAATATACTCAAAGAGCTAAAGAAAATTATGGAGAAAGAACTAAAGGATATCAGAAAAAAACAATGAATGAATATAATAAGAATCTCAGTAAGGAGACAGAAATTGTGAAAAGGAGCCAAACAGAAATACTGGAGTTGAAGACCACATAACTGAAATAAAACAATTCCCTAGAAGGTTTCAACAGCAATTAGCTGGCAGAAGAAAGATTCAGTGAATTTGAAGACAAGATTACTGAAATGTCTCAGACTGAGGAACATAAAGAAAAAAGAATGAAGAAAAGGGAACAATGTTTCAGAAACCTGGGGGACACCATCAAGCATAGCAATATAAGCATTATAGATGTCTCAAAGAGAGAAGAAAGGGGTAGAAGGGAAATTCAAAGAAATAATGGCAAAAAATTTTGCCAAATTTAGCAAAAGACATGAATATAAACATTCAAGACCCCCAATGAACCCCAAGCAGTATAGTCAAAGAGAACTATGCCCAGGAACACTACAATCAAACCATGAAATGCCAAAGACAAAGAGAGAATTCTGAACATTGCAAGAGAAAAGCAATGTGTCATGTATGAGGGAAACCTAATAAGATTAATGGCTGATTTCTGTCAGAAACCATGAAGGCAAGAAGGCAGTGAGATGAAATATTTAGTCAAGGATTGCTGGCAGTCAGTCTTCAGGAAGAAAGCATCACCTTGATGATGACTTGATTTGAACATTTTTCTCAGCCCCCAAACTATAAGTTAATAAATTCCCATTGTTAAGCCAGACCATTTCATGGTATGTGCTTTCAGCAGCCAAGAAAACTAAAACATTTCCCTAATACCAAAGCCAGATAAGGATATCACAAGAAAAGAAAACAACAGACCAATATTCCTTATGAATATGAAGGCAGAAATCCTCAACAAAATGACCTGAATCCAACAGCACATCAAAAGAATTGTACAGCATGATCAAGTGGTATTATCCCAGGAATGCAAGGACAGTTCAACATAAGAAAATAAATTGGGGGAGTGGGTTAGCTCAGTGGTTGAGTGCCTGCTTCCTATGTATGAGGTCCCAGGTTCAATCCCCAGTAACTTCTCAAAAAAATAAATTAATTGATGTAATAGATGACATTAATAGAACTAATGGGAAAAAAAAAAACACATGTTCATCTCAATTGATGCAGAAAAGACATTTGAAAAAAACCCAGTACCACTTCTTGATAAAAAGTTCAGAAAACTAGGAATAGAAGGAAACTTCCTCAACATGATAAAGAGCATATATGAAAAACTTAAAGCTAACATCATCCTCAGTGGTAAAAGAATGAAGACATTTCCCTTAAGATCAGGAATAAGTCAAGGATCCCCATTGTCACTACTGTTATTCCACACTGCACTGGAAATTCCAACCAGAGCAATTAGGCAAGAAAAATAAATAAAAGCCATTCCAAATTTGAAGAGAAGGAGTAAAACTTTCCCTATTTGCAGATCACATGATCCAATATATAGAAAATCCCCAAAAAACAAGTACAAGGACACTAGAGCGAATAAACAAATTAAGCAAAGTGGGGGAGGGGGGTAAAAGATCAACATACAAAAACCAGTGGTGTTTCTGTACTTTCATCGTGAACAATCTGAAGAGGAAACCAAGAAAAAAGTTCTATTCACAAAAGCAACTAAAAGATTCAAATTTCTAAGAATAAATTTAACCAAAGATGTAAAGGACTTGTACATGGAAACATACCAAATTTGCTGAAAGAAATGAAAGAATACCTAAATAATGGAAGATCATTCAGTGGCCATGGACTGGGAGACTAAGTATTGTTAATGTGTGAATTCTATCCAAAGCAATTTACAGAATCTATGCAAGCCCAGTCAACATTTCAACAGCCTTCTTTGCAGAAATGGAAAACCCAATCCTCAAATTTATTGGAAGGGTAAGAGGTTCCCAACAGCCAACATCATCTTGAAAAAGAAGAACAAAGTTGGGAGACTCAGACTTTCTGATTTTAAAACTTATTACAAATCTACAGTTTTCAAAACTGCATAGTACCAGCACAAGGACAAATATATAGACCAATGGATTTTTTTTCATATTATGTTTATTCTTTTTAAATATATATTTTTATTTTTTTAAAGACACTTAGATTACACAAATGTTACACAAAAAATATAAGGATTGCCATATGGCCCACTCCCCACACATCCCACACCTTCCCACATAAACAACATCCTTCATTAGTGTGGCACATTCATTGCAATTGATAAATGCATTCTGGGGTAGACCGGTGGATTTGAACTGAGAGTTCAGTAATAAACCCTCACATCTATGGTTGATTTATTTTTGACAAAGATGCCAAGTTCACTCAATGGGGAAAGACAATTTCTTCACAAATCGTTCTGGGAAAGCTGGATATCCGCATGCAAAAGAATAAGATGGACTCTTATTTCACAGTATACACAAAACTTAGCTCAAAATGGATCAAAGACCTAAATATAGGTCTATAAACTATAAAACTCTTAGAAGAAAACACAGGGAAACATCTTTAGGTCTTTGTGTTTGGCAATGGCTTCTTGGACTTTATACCAAAAGCACAAGCAACACAAGAAAAAAAAATAGATACATGGGACTTCATCAAAATTAAAAACTATTATGCACAAAAGGACTTTACCAAGAAAGAATAAGGCAACCTACATAATGGGAGAAAATATTTGGAAAGAGTATGTACAATAAGTGCTTAATATCCAGCATATAAAGAACTATAACTCAACAACAAAAACAAAAAGAACCCAATTAAAATTGGGCAAAAGACTTGAATAGACATTTCCTCCAAAGAAGTTATGCAATTGTCCAATAAGCACATGAAATGATGCTTAACATTTAGCTAATTACGGAAATGCAACTCAAAGGCACAATGAGATACCTTTTCACATCCCCTAGAATGGCTACTATTTAAAAAATGGAAAGTAACAAGTATTGGAGAGGATATTGAGAAGTAGGAACACGCATACATTGTATAATCATTGTAGAAAACAGTTTGGCAGTTCCTCAGAAATTTAAGTACCATATGTCCAGGTAACTCCGTTTCTTGGTTTATACCTGAAAGTATTGAAAGGAGGTACTTCAACAAATATTCGCACACTGACATTTATAGTGGCATTAGTCACAATTGCCAAAAGGTGGAATCAACCAGGTGCCCAACAACAGATGACTAGATAAACAAAATGTAGCGTATACATTCAATGGAATATTATTCAGTCATAAAAAGGAATAAAGTTCTGGCTCATGCAACCACACAGACGAACCGTGACGGCCTCAGGTTAAGCAAAATAAGCCAGACACAAATGGACAAATATTGCATTATCCCTTTAAATGAAATAGTTACTGTATGCAAACTTATAGAGTTAGAAACTGGAAAATAGATATATTGTGTGATGGTAGCAGAATATTGTGAAACTAATTAACACCACTGACTCGTATATTTTAAAGTGGTTAAAATGGGACATTTTATGTATATACATGTTGCCAGAACAAAAATTTTTAAAAAATGCATATAATTTAGAATACAACATATGAACCCTGAACTGTGGACTATAGGTAATAATATAATTATAATAAAGTTATTTCATTAATGGTAACAAAGGTAACACAGTGATGCAAAATATTAATAATAGGGAAAACTGTGCATGTGAGGGAGCAGCAGCTTTGTGACTGCAAGGGCCTGAGATGTGATTGACCGTAAGGAAGTGTGAGAACTTTTTGGGGTGATGAACATGTTCTTAAACTTGATAGTGGTGATGGTTATGCAATGGTTGTGCACCTATTAAAATTCATTAACTATACATTTTAAAATGTATAATTAATATAGATTAATTTTATATTATGTAAATTTATACCTCAATAACACTGTAAAAAATTTTTTTTCTCAATTAAAAATTGAAAAAATGATAAAATGATAATATATAGTGAAATAAATCTTTGGGCCGTGAAATTTTTATGAAAGCATATTACTCTAAAAAATTTAAAAATATTTTAATGATGAAAATTAAGCTTGATAATTGGGGGGTAGGTTGAGAATGATGACAAAATAAAAACATTTCTAGACCAAAAAAAAAAA
>JAQZBX010051308.1:0-19423 GCA_029593785.1 Cabassous unicinctus | reverse complement strand
CTTTGAGACCTATTACTAGACTAAAATCACAACAAGCCCCCAAAGGTGAAGTACAAAGTGTGACCCATGAGGAAGTATGCTATACTCTAAAAGAACTGCATGAGTTTTCCAATTTATATAGCCAGAAATCAGGGAAATATGTGTGGGAATGGATATTAAGGGTATGGGATAATGGTGGAAGGAGTATAAAGTTGGATCAGGCTGAATTTATCAATATGGGCCGACTAAGCAGAGATTCTGGATTCAATGCTGTGGCTTAAGGGATTAGAAGGGGCTCTAACAATTTGTATGGGTGGCTGGCTGGCTGAAACATGGACCAAAAGATGGCCTAGAATGTCTGAGGGTGAGATGCCTGATTTACCCTGATATGCAGCAGAAGAGGGAACCCAAAGTCTTAGAGAGAATGGAATGCTAGAATGGATTCACCATTTAAGACCTGCCTACCCACTCCAGGAATGTCCAGAGGACACACCTTTAACCAGGACTGTGAGGAATCAATTTGTAAGACTAACTCCATCTTCCCTGAAGAGCTGTGTGGCAGCTTTTCTCTGTAGGCCAGATATTACTGTGGGAACTGCTGTCATGGAACTAGATTATTAAACACTATGGGGATGATCAGATCTTGGGCTGGTAGAAGCCAAGTAGCAGCAGTTAATCACCAAAGACAAGGTAGGCATGGCTATTGCAATGAAAGGCAGGCACAAAACAGCAATCAAAAGAGTTTGAGTCGCATAGAGCTATGGCATTGGTTAATAGATCATGGGGTGCTTAGAAGTGAAATTGATGGGCATTCTACTAAATTTCTACTTGATCTGTATAAGCAGAAGAGTTCTATGTCAAGCGAATAAAACCCTAACTTGAATTGCAGACACAGAGAATCATAGCCCCTAATTAATTCCCAGACTTGAGACAGCTTTCAGACCCCGAGCCTCTTGAATGAAGGGAATGTCAGGTCTCCTTGGGGAAGGATCCTGTTACACAAAAAAACTTATAATATTAATCTTCCTCCCAGCTTCCCCAAAGAGACCTATGACCTTTTACCAGGGTAATTGTGCACTGGGGAAAAGGAAATGGTCAGACATTTTGAGGGTTATTAGACAATGGCTCAGAACTGACATTAATTCCAGGAAACCCCAAATGTCATTGTAGTCCACCAGTCAGAATATGGGCTTATGGGTGTCAGGTGATTGATGGCATTTTAGCTCAGGTTCATCTCACAGTGGGACCAGTGGGTCCACAGACACATTTGGTGGTTATTTCCCCAGGTTCTGAATGCATAATTGGAATAGACATACTCAGTAACTGGCAGAATCCCCAAATTGGATCCCTAACTTGTGGAGTGAGGATTATTATGGTAGGAAAGGCCAAGTGGAAGCCATTAAAACTAACCCTACCTAGCAAAATAGTAAATCAAAAGCAATACCATGGGGAGTGGATGTAATTCAAGTGGTTAAGCACCTGCTTCCCATGTACGAGGTCCTGAGTTTGATACCTGATACTTCCTAAAAAACAAACGAAAATACCAACTCTAATTGGGGAGTGGATGTAGCTCGGTGGCTGAGTGCCTGCTTCCCATGTATGAGATGCTGGGGTCAATCCCCGGTACTTCCTAAAAACAAAAAACAAAAAAACAATACTGGATTTCTGGAGGGATTGCAGAGACCAGTGCCACCAGCAAGGATTTGAAGGATTCAGGGGTGGTGAGTCCCACCACATCCCCATTCAACTTTCCTATTTGGTCTGTGCAGAAAACAGATGGATCTTGGAGAATGACAGTGTGACAGTGGATTATTGTAAACTTAACCAGGTGATGATTCCAATTGCAGCTGCTGTCCCAGATGTAGTATCATTGCTTGAATAAATCAACACATTCCCCTGGTACCTGGTATGCAGCTACTGATCTGGCAAATGTTTTTTTTCTCAATTGCCATTAGTAAGGATCACCAGAAACAGTTTTCTTTCAGCTGGCAAGGCCAGCAATATACCTTCACTGTCCTGCCTCAGGGGTATATCACCTCTCTAACCCATGTCATAATATTGTCTGCAGGAAACTTGATCATCTCTCCCTCCCACAAGACATCACATTGACTGTGATGATATCATGAACATCATCACATTGAACATTGATGATATCATGTTGATTGGACCTAGTGAGAAAAAAGTAGCAATGACTCTAGACTTACTGGTAGGGCATTTGTGTGAGAGAGGATGGGAAATAAATCCAACAAAAATACAGGGGCCTTCTACCTTGGTGAAATTTCTAGGTGTCCAGTGATGTGGGGCATGTTGAGATATCCTTTCTAAAGTGAAGGATAAGCTGTTGCATCTGACCCCTCCTACAATTCAATTTATGTAATAAGCCTTCCATGCAATCAACTCATTGATGATTAAAGTCCATGAAATGTCCTTGTATTACAGTTAGCCCAGTGCTTCCTTGACCAAACAACTGGGCACAATTACCTGGCCGAGTTGACACATTCACTTAATAATCACAGTCCACCCCTTGTCAACAACTGTATGGCTGCCAAGTTGAACCACATTTAGTCTCTAAATAAAAACAATAACAGACATATATACATACATATATGTCTAACAATATTCAACTGTCCTGTGTACAACTGGAAACATTAATTCCCTCCAGGAAGTGGCCCAAATGTCCATTGCCACCACTCCTGCCACATTACCTTCTCTTTCCCAGCCCACAGCTATGGCCTTTTGTACTTCCTTACAATCATTTGACTGAAGAAGTGAAAACTTGGGCCTGGTTTAGAGACAGTTCTCCATGATATGCAGGTACCAGTTGAAAGTGGACAGCTGTAGCACTGCAGCCCCTTTCTGGGATGTCCCTGAAGAACAGTGATGATGGCAAACCTCCCACTGGGCAGAACTTTGAGCAGTACACCTGGTTGTTCATTTTGCTTGGAGGAAGAAAAGGCGGTGTGTTTGTACACTGATTCATGGGCTGTTGCCAATGGTTTGGCTGGATGGTCAGGAACTTAGAAGGAACATGATTGAAAAATTAGTGACTAAGAGGTCTGGAGAAGAGGTATGTGGATAGACCTTTCTGAGTGGGCAAAAAACATGAAAATATTTGTGTCCCATGTGAATGCTCACCAGAGGGTGACTTCAGCAATGGAAGATTTTAATAATCAAGTGAATAAGATGAACCACTCTGGGGCTAGCACCCACCCCCTTTTCCCCAGCCACTCCTGTCATTGTCCAATGAGCTCATGAACAAAGCGACCATGGTGGTAGGGATGGAGGTTATGCATGGGCTCAGCAACATGGACTTCCCATCACCAAGGCTGACTTGGCTATAGCCAATTCTGAGTGCCTAATCTGCCAGCAGCAGAGACCCACACTCAGCTCAAGATATGACACTATTCCCCAAAGTGATCAGCCTGCTACCTGGTGGCAGGTTGATTACATTGGACATCTTCCATTTTGGAAGAGGCAGTGATTTGTTCTAACTGGAATAGATGCATACTCCGGATATGGGTTTGCCTTCCCTGCATGCAATGCTTCTTCCAAAACTACCATTCATGGACTTACTGAATGTCTTATCTACCACAATGGCATTCCACACAACATTGCTTCTGATCAAGGAACCCACTTCACAGCAAATGAAGTGTGGGATTGGGCACATACTCATGGAATTCACTGGTCTTACCATGTACCTTATCATCCTGAAACAGCTGATTGATAGAATTGTGGAATGGCCTTTTGAAGACTCAGTTAAGGTGCCAGCTGGGTGGTAATACCTTGTGGGGCTGTGGCAGTGTTCTCCAGGAGAAAACTATGTATGCTCTAAATCAGCATCCACTATGTGGTATGGTTTCTCCCATACCCAGGATTCACAGATCCAAGAATTAAGGGGTGGAAATAGGAGTGGCACCATTCACTATTACTCCTAGTGATCCACTAGGAAAATTTTTGCTTCCTGTCCCTGCAACCTTAAGCTCTGCTGGTCTACAGGTTTTTGTTCCAGAAGGAGGAGTGTTTCCACCAGGGAACACAACAATGATTCCATTGAACTGGAAGATAAGACTACCACCTGGTCACTTTGGGCTCTTTGTGCCTCTGAATCAACAGACAAAGAAGGGAATTACTATACTGGCTGGGGTGATTGATCCTGACTATCAGGGGGACAAAGGACTGCACCTACATAATGGAGGTAAAAAAGAGTTTGCCTGGCATACAGGAGATCCCCTAGGGTGTCTCTTAGTACTCTTAGCCCTGTGATTAAAGTCAATGGAAAATTGCAGCAACTCAATCCAAGCAGGACTAACAATGGCCCAGAATCTTCAGGAATGAAGATTTGTGTCACCCAACCAGGCAAAGAACCATGGCCAGGTGAGGTGCTTCCTGAGGGCAAAGGGAACATGGAATGGGTAGTGGAAGAAGGTAGTGATAAATATGAACTTTGACCATGTGACCAGTTACAGAAACAAGGACTGTAATGGTCATGAATATTTCTTCCTTGTTTTATATGTGATTGTATATGTACATAAAATGAATATCTTTGTTTTCTTCCCTAGCTTTTTCCCTTATTATATGACATAAGTTGTATTAGTTTCATGTCATAATATTTAAAGATGTCAAGTTTTGTTTTGATTTATTTTGTTTTGTTTTTTGAGGTACCAGAGCCGGGAATTGAACCTGGCACCTTGTATGTGGGAAGCTGGCGCTCAACCACTGAGCCACATTGGCTTCCCTGACTTGGTTTTTTCATTTGTTTGCTTGTTGTTTGTTTGTTTTTAGGAGGCACTGGGGACCGAACCTGGGACCTCCCATGTAGGAAGCAGGTGCTCAACTGCTAAAGCCACATCTGTTCCCCAGGATGTCAAGTTTAAGAGTGAATATTATCAAAGGACTGGCACCCTATTTTGGAGGAAATTAGTGCGTTTCCAGTTGTATGCAAAACAGCTTAATATTGTTAGGTGGAAATTATATATATATATGTCTGTTATTGTTTTTATTTAGAGACTAAGTATGGTTTAAGGTGATGTGTATGGCTGTCAAGTTGACAAGGAATGGACTGTGACGGTTAGGCTAATGTGTCAACTCGGCCAGGTAGTTGTGCCAAGTTGTTTGGTCAAGCAAGCACTGGGCTAATTGTACTACAAGGACATTTCATGGACTTTAATCATCAGTGAGTTGATTGCATAGATGGTTTAGTACATTTACAATCAACTAAGGAGATTGCCATCGGCAATGAGTGACGTCTTATTCAATCAGCTGAAGGCCTTAAAAGGGAAATTTTCAGCATTCAGAGAGAGAATTTCCAGCTCTACTTCAGACAGACAGAGTCTCCTGGGAACTCATCAAGGACCTTCATTGGAGGCCCTGGTTTGCAGCCTGCCCTGTGAAATTTTGACTTGTGCATCCCCATGGTTGCATGAGAGAATTTTATAAAATCTCATACTATTTACAGATATCTCCTATCGGTTCTGTTTCCAAAGAGAACCCCAACTAATACAGTTTACTTCCATGTTTTGCTGCCCCCTCTCAAGAAGCTGCTCTGAATAAAATATGAAAACTTCAAGGAAGCTTGAACTAAGCTAAGACTAGATGGAACTAGAATGGAAAATGGTGCCATAATGAGCTGAGCTGTTGAGTCTGGAATCAATGAGAGAGAGTCCAAAGATCATGTCTTATCTAGGAAATAGCAGGGAAGTTTTTTTCCAAACAAAGCCCAAAACCGAACTGCAATTTCACAAATATTTATTAAAGAACTATTAAGAGCATAGCAGTGTGCTGGGCACCTCTTGGCAGAGCTTTAACAGAACTGTTGGACAATCACCAGGTAACAATCACAATGGTAACTCAGGGTGACCATTGCCATCTGTCCCCATTTGCTTGGGTCTGAGGGGGTTCCTGGAATGCAGGACTTTTAGTATTAAAACTGATAAAGTACCAGGTGAACTGGGATGAGTTGGTCACCCTACTCATCAGCAACCCAAGCTCCAAATTTTTTTATTTTACTCTAAATTTCTGCTGGATCATAATAATCTATGACATTTTAAAAAAAAAATGATTGGACCTGTGGATATTTGCTTTTTGCTAAGCAGAGGTATGCTGGAAAGAGTTTCAGTTTTCAGAAAACTGATTTTGATGCTTTACTAGCTGGTTGACCTTGGATCAATCATAATTAGTTTTTCAATCTCATTACAAAATATGAAAATAAACACCATACAGTTTTGTTGTGAGGATTAAATGAAATAATATATATGATTGTTCTTTGCAGAAGTGAGATATTTATTTGCAGACATGTCCCCACAGCAATAACAAAATAATAGAAAACCAACATTATATTATTTTCCAATCTCTTATGATGAAGTTTTTGTGCCGTGTAATTTCAGAATTAAAAATATTTGAAGTTACGGTCAAGTACAAAGTATTACTGTACTGCCATCTTAGGGACAAAGTTTGAACTACACTCTTGTGTAGTTGAAGTTTTTCAAAAGCAATGAAGTTGTTTTAAATTTATTAGCAACAATGATTATGATCAGCTATGTAGAGCCTGGCGGCCTCACTAAAAAGCTACCAGATCAATCATAAGAAATTGAATTGACAATGACTAACACCTGCCACAGACCTATGAATATGTATGCAGCCGGCTCCCAGAATGATTAGTTGTTGAAGTTGGAAGGAACTTAAGAAGTCCATCCTTGCAGATGGCTCCCTCTCTGTTTCCACTGAGCTCAACTTAGTGATTAGCAATAGGAAAAAAAGTAGCAGATTTCAGCTCTGGAAGAAAGAATAGGCAATCTCTGGCACAAAGGAGAGACAATAGACAGCCAGGCTTTACATGTGTGTATCATATGCAATATGTAGCTATATGCGAATGAATGAGTGAATGAATGAATGAATGAAACTCTTGTGTCAGGGTCTGTTCCTATCTGACTGTGGGCTCTGTCTGTGTTGAAGATAAAAGTCAGGCAAATTAGCCTTACAGTCTCTTATTCCATTCTACCTAACAGTGCACAATGGGATGGGGTGATAGCCTCCAGAAGACTGGAATTGGAGGAATCTACTTTTACAACACTATCTGGGTTCCTTAGGAGGCATACACGGTGCCTCCTATAGGAATCTAAGCAGTTATTTTACTGAAGGGTTCACATAGATAGAATCAAAGTAGCACTAAGTTGGGAGGATGTGTGTTGTGGAGGATGAGAGGAGAGGAGAGGTTGGGAAGCAAGAGTTAAGAGTTAAAGAGTATTTTTGTTTAGGCAACTCAATCCCTTGTGCCACTCAATGACATTTAGTACTTCAGTGGTGTGGCTACCTTATTTCCCAACTCTCACTTTCTTCCCAGTCCACATACAGATCTCTCTTTACTGCCAGCTTGGAGAAGGACTCTGGTGGACAGGTTACCAGGTTTCTTTCAAAGTGCTCTGAAAGCAGGATCAAGAGCCATAGATTATCTTGCCATGGTTATATGTGTTCACATAAATCTCATCTGATTTCCAAAAGAATTTAAAACAGTTCAAAAGCCCTTGAGACTCAGTAGCCACTAAATGGTCTCCACCCTGTTCTACAGCAGAGGGCTCAGCAACCTTTCAGGTATTGCATTCAGTTGTTGAGCAACTGAGGTGGCTGGTTCAGTGTAGACAAGGGACTCCTGAAAGTCTTCTTCAGAAATCTTTCTTACAGCTACTAAAATGGCTCAAAAAACTGACAATTTAAAGACTGAAAATATCAATTGTTCTCAAAGATCCCAGGTGGGATGCTCAGGTGGGAGTATAAAATGGTACAACCACTTTGGAAAACTGCTTGACAGTTTCCCACAAACATATACCAATAAATGACCCAGCAATTTTAGTTCTAGATATATCCAAGAGAAAAGAGTATATATGTCCACCAAAAGACCAACAATATGAATGTTCATAGCCACTTTTTTTCATAAAAGCCCCAAACTGGGAACAGCCCAAATATCCATCAACTGGACAATGGATAAACCAATTATGGTGTGTTCATATAATGCAGGGGTTCTTAACAAGGGATCCGTGAGACTGAATTGAAATTCAAAAAAACATTATTCTTGTGGGGACTTGGTGTGGGTATGATATATTTATTAAATAATACACAGTGTAGTGTGGACTTAGTAAGGGATCTGTGGTTTTCACCTGACTGGCAAAGGGGTCTGTAGAACAAAAAAGGTTAAGCACCCCTGATATAATGGAATTCTACTCAATAATAACAGAAGAACAAGCTATTGATGAATGCAACAAAATGAATCATCTAAAAAACATTGTGCTAAGCAAAAGGACACAAAAGTGTTCATAATGTATGAGTATATTTGTATGAACTTCAAGAATAGGCAAAACCAATCCATGGGGATAGAAATAAGAATATTGGTTACATTTTTAGGAGAGGAATATTACCTGTAAAGAAGTGCAGTGGGAACCTTCTGGGGGTGATGGAAATGTTTTATATCTTGATCTGTGTGGAGATCAAGTTTTGGTGTTACCAAGAAGCACATATAAGATTTGTGCATCTTTATTTTGTGTAAATTATGGCTCCATAAGGTACTGCTAAAATGTATCTCCTTTCCTCTCCCTCAACCCATTCCACCAGTTGGAATTCCCTTTGGGTTTATAAGCTCCTCTTTTTATATCATCCTGATGGAGCAGAGGTACGGTTAGGTCAGCCTGGGTTGCTGTATCTTTGTTTCAGGAAGTGGGAGGGAGGTGGGAAATTTCCAAAGGCAATCCACCTCCACTTTGTAACTTTACTTAGGACTTAAGTGGTGGCGGCTACTTCAAATGTCACAAAAGAACATTTCCACCTACTCTTTGTCTTTTACCCGGATACATGTGGCTGGAGGAAAAAACACAGCTGTGCTGATCTAGTCTCACTTTATCATCACAAATCTCAAGTGGTCCCTCTGCAAAACCCTGGTGATTTTATTATATATCTTGAGTAAATTTGCTTTCTTACATCCTAAAGTTATTTCACACCCTAACTCTCTCTCTCTTGAAACCACCACCAACACCCTAATTCTCAGATCAGACCTTGTTTTTTATTTCACTGAGAAAATAGAAGCAATCAGAGGAGAACTGCCTCGTCTTCCCACCACCAAGTCCATCAAATGACCTGTATTGATACTCACACAACCTAACTTTGTTCCTATTTCCATGCATCAGTGTTTATTGATATTGACTGTACTTAGAATTAAAAAAACACATCAACACAGAAATTCCACTGCTAGAGATTCAGAATTAATTAATCTGGTGTGGGACATCATTTTTTTTTTTTTTTTTTTTTAAGTACCGGGGCTGGGAATTGAAACCGGGACCTTGTATGTGGAAAGCCGGCACTCAACCACTAAGCCACATCAGCTCCCTAGAGACATCATTTTATGCTTTGTTTTTGTTTGAATTCTCAAGAGATTCTTATATACAGCTGCAATTTAGCATCACTGCATTGGATGAAGAATCAAGCTCCTATATAAGGGCAACTCCACTTATGGAGTGGGTTCTACTCCTTCTCAGCTTCTCAAAACTTGGTTCCTTCAATTATCTGCCCCCTCTCCTGTATGATTAGTTTTTCTTTCTCTGCTGTATAAGTTCCATCATCACACAAACATGCTCTAATATCTCTCTGTCTTAATAAAACCCCTTCCTTGACTCCACTTTTCCCTCCAGCTGCTGCCCTTACAGCAAAACTTCTTCAAATAGTTGCTCATACTGGCTATCTCCATTCCAACACCTCCAATTTTCTCGCTAACCTATTTTTATCATTCAGCTGAAACTTTTATTGTCAAATCATTGGTATCCTACATTTTGGCAAACAATATTTTCAGCTTTGTCTTACTATACTTTTCAGCAATGTTTAGTATAATTGATTATTCTTGAATATTCCTTTACTAGGCTAGGACACCACTATCATCTTCCTTCTTCCTAGGCTAGGACTTCTCAGCCTTCTTTGCTGGATTCTCCTCCTTTCCATAAACATTAAACCCTAGCTGATCCTCCTGGTTTGGCCCTTGTCCATAATCTTCTCCAGCCATAGTCCCTCAGGCTAATCTCATCAAGTCCTATGGGTGGATGGCTCATAAATATATATCTTGAGTTTTCATCTCTTCTCTAAAAGTCATCACATACTTAATTGCCTCAACATTTCAATTTGGGTATCAAATAGGCATATAAACTCTTATTTCTCCACAACCAGCTCAACTTGCAGAAACTGTCTTTCATGCCTCAGTAAATGGCATCTCCATTTACCCAGTTACTGAGATCAAGATTTTCAGCAGCATCCTTTCATTCTCTTCCCCTCATTCCATATTAAATCCACAAGCAAATTGAGATTACTTTGTATTACCATTTCTCCATACCTCCCATTGTCACTAACCTGATCCATGTCACCATTATCTCTTACCTTGGCTACTTTAATACTCTCTTAACTTGTCTCTCTGCTTCTACCTTTGCTCCTCTACAGTCTATTCTCACATGGAAGCCAATGAATCTTTTAAATGTAAATCAGACCATGTTAGCTCCAAGCTCAAAACCTTCCATCCCCAGCAATGGCTTCCCATAACACTTGGAATAAAATCCATACTCCTTGACATGACCTACAAAGTCCCATCCTTCTCCTTCTCATTTACTCCTTCCAGCCATACGGATTTATCCCGAGCTTTTTACTGCCTCACTGTCTTTACTCTTGCTCTTCCCTTTGTCTGGAAAGTTCTTCCTAAAAATCTTTGCATGTTTGGCTTTTTCACATTATCCTGTACTCTGCCTCAACATCATCTCTTTAAGTAAGTCTTCCCTAACTATACTTCTGAGGGTAGAGGGAAGAGGATTTGTTTGTACTGTTCATAGATGTATTCCTTAAGACTGAACCAAGGCCTGCCACAAAGGAGGTTCTCAGTGAATGTTTGTTGAGATGAATTATCTTGTGCTGCCTTTACTCTGATAGCCATACTAGGTACAGATACAGTGTGTCTGTATCATCTGTAAGATATAGAAGAAACCAGTAGAAGAAAGGACACAAGGTGACTGAATCCTTGTAAGAAATGGATGGATGATTTGAAGCAAGTTTAATAAAGGGAATTTTAAAATGTGGACAAGATATAGGGTAATGACAAGGTATAGTGCAGCACCCCAGGGCTAGTAACAGTGGGATGCTGTTACCATCCTTGGGGAGTAGAACTTAGAGAGAGCAAGCTTCTTGGAGAGAGCCACCTGTCAGGAGCTGGAACATGAAGTCAAGGACATAACCAGCTTACTGTGACACTGCAGGGAATGAGCCAAAGCAATACATGCCTTGACTTCACTTTCCTCCTTCATTCCAACTCTTGTCAAGAGTCCCCTTTGACAACACATTTGGAAGCAAGAGGTGAGGGAGCCCATTGATGGAATCCACACAGGTAGTCCAGGATGGACAAGGGTAAAGATAAATCTGGTGAGGCAAATGGAGAATATCTAACACAGTGACCCATGTCTGTGGTTGGAAAGTATCTCCTTCCCTCCATGAGGCAGGTTGTCTCTTTTCAAAAAATGCTTGCTTATTGCTAACACTTTATTCTTTTCAGTGCTTGACTGCCCCTTGCATAGTCAAGGAATGTATGCACACAACACATAGTGAAGTTGTAAAAATCTTTTTCAGCCTGGTAATACTTTCCCCAACTGCTTGATGAAGGACTGGAAATTCTATCAGTGGACCCTTAAATTTACATAGGATTTTATAATTTATAAAATGTTCATAATAGTATTAGAGATCAGTAGGACACATATTATTATCCTTAAAGGGTTTATGATAAAATTATGGATCAGATGTAAGTGACTTGTCTATGCTATGTAGCAGGTAGAGCTGGGGTTGAAACCCAGAACTTTTGACTCATAGTACAGTGCTCTCTACTATATCGTGCTGCCTCCTTCAAGGAATAGTTTCTGTGGGTTATGACTATCTTCAAGATTCTACTTTGTAAAATTATTTGGGAATGGTTGCATATTAATCCATTACCACTTTGTATTTGGTACAAGGAAGTAAAAATGAAAAATCTTCTAAGAACTTGGAAATGTAGTTGCTCTCTGAATTAAACTGTGGCTCTAGTTCATAATAAATTAAAACATAGAAATGTCATGTCAACTTAAAGAGGCAGAATTGTTATCAGGTTTGCCAGACTCGATTATGACCCAATTGAAGGTATTGCCATTTATGAAGAAGGCTATATCAGTCAGATGTGGTGTTAGTCAAACTTCTGTGCTTTAAAAAAGGAGAGTCATAGACACAAACTGTTAACAGAGTCCTGCCAAGCCTGTCCTGGAGAAAGGATGACTTGATCTGAGGCTAGTCCTGGTGTCAACAATATTCCTTTATCTGGAAATGGATAGTTCAGACTCTTTTAGTCTGATGCTTGCAGATATTCAAGTTATTCTTTATTCTGATTATGAATAAAACAGTGGGGTGGCAATCTAACTCTCTCTAATCTTCAGGGAATGTATTCCACCTCTCTGTAGCCTGGGGCAGTAAAACTGTCCCTGAACAACAGGCTGGAAGATCCATCCTCTTCAAATGCCAGGGCAAACTCACCTTTTCTGCACACATGCCTGGAGTCCCTCTCCTGGCCCGAAAAGAAGTCCCAAGGCCAGACCTCAGCTTCTGTGATTTTTCCCTTGAAGTGGTTTCTCCTTCGATCTCTCCCTTTTCTGTACCTTTTAGTCCAGACTGACAGCAGTTTTGTTCATATAGAACTCACAAAAAGTTTGTCGGTTTTGCATACAGGAAACAAGAAACCAAGCCATCAGGCTGTAAGACTTTTCAGAAGTACTTCCTAGATAACTGCATTTCCGATCCTGACTTACAAGGAGATGGCTGGCTGGATCCAAATTTAGTTAAGTCCTCACATGGGGCACTATCTTCTGGGGGCTTATTTTCTGGAAGTTTGGAATTTCCCAAATCATCAATTTCTGGTTTCCTTTTGCCCAGCAGTTTAGTTCTCAGCTTATCTATTTCCTTTCACATTTTACTATAAGCTGCAAGGAGAAGCCAGGCCACATATTCCACATTTAGTTTGGAAATCTCCTCAATTAGATGTCCAAGCTTGTTATTTTCAAATTCTGCCTTCCATCTAACATCAGGAGTAAATTTTGCTGAGTTTTCTGAAACTTTAAGACAAGGATTGCCTTTCCTCCAGTTTCCAATAATAGTTTCATCATTTCCTTCTAAGGTCTCATCAGAAATAACTTTAGGTTCCATAGACCTACCAACAGTCTTTTCAAAGCAATCTAGGCCTTTTCTATCAAGCACCTCATGATTCCTCCAAAAAAATACCACTTATCCATTTATACAGCTATTCCAACATTTTTGGTAATTGCAAGCAGCAGCACACCACTCTCCTGGTACTAATTTCTGCCTTAGTTTGCCAAATGGCTGCTGATGCAAAGTACCAGAAATGTGTTGACTTTTATACAGGAATTTTTTTTAAGGTAAAAGCTTACAGTTACAAAGCTGTGAAATGTCCAAATCAAAGCACCATCAGAGATGCTTTCTCACCAACATCAGCTATTGGTAATCCTGGTGTCCGGCCACGGAGTAAAACCAGATGGAGACTGATCTCTGTTGAGGTCTCTGCCTTCCCCTCCAGAATCTACCATCTCCTGGAACTTAGTTGTGGGCAACAAGGACTAGGGCTTGTCTCTTTAGCCTTGAGTAGCTCCATGGGCCCCGCTTCTTGGGGGCTTCATCTTTCATCTTTGGCTGCTAGCGATCATTGAGTCCTCTCTCTCTCATGGCTGGGTCAAAATGGTGAAACTCCCTTTTCTGTGTTTCTCTTTCTGTGTCTCCATTTATATAAGACCTAGCAAGAGGGTAGAGACCCAATTTGGCTCACACCTCACTGACATAGTCCAATCAAAAGAGTCTCACACCCACAGGAATGGATTAGTTCAAAAATATCTTTCTTTTTTGGGGATTCACCAAATAAATTCAAACTGTCACAGTAGCAAAAGTAAAATTTCATCACTATGTGTGATAACACTAGTCTTTACTTGTGGTTGTATAGAAATTAGAAAACTAAATCCCTTCCAAATCTGTGAGAAACCAAAACACAGGAGAAGTGATTTCTGAATTTGGGGTGGGGAAAGACAGATAGCTTTTAGTACAGTAGGCTGTTGGAGGAGGTAGAAAGGGAAAGCCTGGGTGAGGTGCTACAGTTGGGTTTCTGGACACGTGGGGCAACATAAATAATGGCCCCTCTCTATCCCTCTAATGTGGGAAACTAAAGATTCCCCTCTTCACCTATAAGGAGGATGAGTTCTAATATAGATAAAGGACAAAATGTAATCCTCAGAGATACACAATGCACTGTGTTAGAAGATAAAGTTAAAGTAATTTAAACAAAAATGACACTGGATTGAAACAAATTCTCCTTGGTAAAGCTTTTTTATATGATGTAGTTTCTTATTTTTTTCTCTCTTCCTTCTCAGATATCAGTGCAGTAGATGGATTTGCAACTGTTTTTCCTTGGGCATACTCTTCCACCTTACAGATGAGGTGACCGAGGCATAGTGATCCAGGGTCACATAGAATGAGAGATAAGTTAACTTCTGTAGTCATGCAAGAGCTAGAAAAAAACCCACAAATCATGTGAAGCCAAACTCAGAACACTCTCCACCATGTAATACTTTTCTTCTTGAGTAATATAGTAGATTCTTCACTATATGGAGTATTGTGGAAGAGTTTCTTCACATGCAAATTTTTCTTGCAGAGTCCACAGGCAATGGCTGGGGGGCTAAGTACAGTAAAATTATAACTCAATAATGGGAATTTTTGGCATCTATATTAATTTGTTGCTTTTGAACTATTTTGTGATGGTCTATGTTGATAAAGACAGATATCAAAGAACTTAGAAGAATACATAGTTTCCATCTCATAGCAATCTTAACTTCACTGTTGGTGGGAAAATGGTAGTTGCCAATATGAAAGTAAAATATAATACTGAAAGCCCAGGGTGGAGATATAAGGTATTTTTTTTTGAAAAGAGATTCGTGTGTTTGAAATGAAAGAAGATAAGACAGAAATATTAACAATCTATTCATTCAAAATATTTATTCAGGCATGACTATAGGCCAGGCACTCTTCTGGGCACTGGGGCTATAACAGTCATTATAAATAGACAATAAACCTTGCTCTCATAGAGCTTACATTCTAGGGGGAAGGAGAGATAAGAGTAATAAGTAAAATTTTGTAGTATGTTAGAAGGGAGCTGGGGAGAGTTGGGCCTCCTATTTTAAGTAGAATGATCATGTAAGAACTTGCTGAAAAGTGACTGTAGAAGATGTTGTTAGTACCTCTCCCAGATTCCCTTTCCTGGACTAGTATACCTTTCTGCAGTTGTTGCTAGTGTTTCAGAGCCTCCCCCTCTCCCCAGCTCTTTGGAGAACTGTCCTTGGTTGATGGGCCACCTTTCTCCAGAGGTTACTCTGCACAGCCCCTTGCCAACTGGCCCACAATGAATAGTTGATGAATACAGTGGTAACAAGCTGGTCCCCTTGTCTCAAGAAGGAACAATTTAGCAATGAGTTCATGCTTTAGACCCTCTTCCTCCCATCTCCCACAGTAGATCAGAGCAAGCCTAGATTTTACCTGAGATGACATCCTTGCTCAGCCCTTTCCCCTTTCCTATCCTCTTCCCTCTCTCCCATACAGCTTTTTTTCCCAAAAGAGTATTTGTTAAATAAATCATATGCTCCCAAAACCTTGTCTCAGGACTTGCTTCTAGGAAACTTAGCCTAACACAATGGTTACCAAAAGCAGTCTTAGGAAGCAGACTCTAAGGATAAAATTCGGGAGTTGGTTACTTATCAAACAGATGGCAGCAAGTATCCCAGCCCTGCTGGTAGTGAGCACTGAGCCCTGTCATGCTGCAAGGATGGGGATGTACTGGCTCATGTGATAATTCTTGTATGTAAGAACCTGCAATTAGAAGAGATATGGAATTGGGTGGTCATTGATGAGAGAAAATGACAGGCTAAGGGCAATCTATCAGCAATTTTAAGCAAAGGTTGAGAGTCAGTAGGTCTTTGGGAAAGAAATTAAAGAGAGCCACATCTCCTGTAGTGGGAGGGCAGACAGACCTGAAGACTGGGCATAAGCCTTGATTGTAAGAGTGGCAGAGTTTCAGAGAAGGTTGAGTTCTCACAACCAGAGTCAGGGTCCCAAAATAGACGAAGACCTGGAAAAAGGACTTCTAGTTATTTTCACTTGAATACCTTAAAGCCTCAGATTTTCTTGAACCTTCTGGGATTGCAGACATGGCCAGCTTTACTTTATGGAAGACAGAATGCCCCACCTCCCTTTTGAAGACTATGCAGACACCTCAAATGAAGCAGGGGCCTAACAAGACAATGCAGGTTCTCCTCAGGATCTGCCTCCAAGCCCTCTGCTGGCTGCCAGACCAATACCTAGGATAAGATCTATACTGGGGTAAGTGCTGGGTTTATGAAAGGAGGAGGTGGATTATACACCAAAGGAACTGGCTCACATGTACCAGTAGGAAACATGCAAGCATGCCTAGCAGCAGATTCTAAGAGTACTAGATCATGGGGGGACACAATTTGAAGCTGAATATGGGGAAACTCTTCTAGAACTCAAAGTTTAACACTTTGGTAAGGACCTGGAAGATAGTTTTAATATGCTGCTGTTATGGCACTTGGAAACTTAAAAGAAGTAATGGGCCACATTAAATAAAGTTGAGATATCAGAACTACCATGACAGAGTATAGAGGAATGTACCAAAAGACTCAGAGAATTAAGCATGCTGAAAGGGATCTACTACATAAGACCAGACAAGTCACCAGCTGACTCTGTTCCTTGTGAGAGCCAATAGGACACTTTATTTTCCAAGGTAAATAAGGAATGTTCTAGTCAGGGAAATAGCAGCATCAATAGGAAGCTCAGTGGTGGCCATCCTTTGTAGGCTAGGGCTGACAGCAAGCAACGATCTTGTTGAGCTAGTCTTTAGTAGCATTTGGGATGATAGGATCTTGGATTAGCAAAGGCACGGTGAGAGCACCTAACTGTCAGAAGCAAGGTAGCTATGATTGCCATTATGGGCAGCAAGATCAGAATGGCAACCAGGAGAGGCTGACCTGCAGGGATCTTTGGAGATTGTTAAAACAGTGATCATGGTGTTTCTAATGGTAAGAGAAGTAGACAGCTAGCAAGGGTATTACCTAATATTTATATCATGTAAAAATGTATGAGCAGAAGTCTTATGTCAGCTGTCTTAAAGGAAAGTCAATTTCTCACCCAGTTTCCATACTTAAGCCAGTTATCAGACCCAGAATCCATTAATTGAAGGAGATGTTTCTTGGCCAAGAAGAAGGTCCTTGCAAAAATTTCCCCTGTCCTTTCCCAAAAGATCCTATGGCCATTTACCACTCAGCCAATCAGTTGAAAGCTTTAAAAGGAGAACTGATGATTTCAGCTGTCAGAAGAGAGAATTTCTATCTCTACTTCAGCTAGCCAGCTTCACCTGGGGAATTCATCAAAAATCTTCACAAATTTCCGAGCTTGCAGCCTGCCCTATGGAATTTGGACTTGTGCATCCCTACAATCATGAGGCAATTTTTATAAAATCTCTTAATATTTACAAATATCTCCTGTTGGTTCTGTTTCTGTAGAGAATCCTGACTAATACACCATGGCTCACTACAGCATAGTCTGAGCCTATTGATCTGAGTGTTTCTAAAGATGTTATGTGTTCAGTAAGTTGATGACATAGTGTTAACTAGACTTGGTGGGCATGAAGTGGTGAATACTCTGAAAGCCTCAGTAAGACTCACAAACTGCAGATGATGGGAGATAAACCTTACAAAAACTAAAGGGCCTGTCACATTAGTGATGACTTTAGGGGTCCAGTGGTCTGAGGGATGCTGGGACATCCCTTCCAAAGAAAAGACAACTTATTGCTCTTTGTATTACCTACCTTTAAGAAAGAGGTACAGTATGATCCAGCAATCCCGTTATTAGAAATATATTCAGAAGAACTGAAAGCAAGGGTGCCAACAGACATTTGCACACCAATGTTCATAGCAGCATTCATTATTCAAATTGCTAAAATATGGAAACAGTCCAAGTGTCCATCAACCAATGAATGGATAATCAATATGTGTTATATTCATACAATGGAATACTATTCAGCTGTAAGAAGAAATGAAATCAGGATGCATGTGACAACATGAATGAACCTTGAGGGCATTATGTTGAGTGAAATAAACCAGATACAAAAGGACAAATATTGTATGGTCTCACTAACACACACTAAATACAATGAGTAAACTCAGGAATATAGGTTACTAGGAGATAGACTATGGGTTGAGGATGGGAACTGATGCTTAATGTGTGTAGACATTTTAATAAGATTTATTGTAAAAGTGTTTAAATGAATAAAGTTAATGGTGACACATCATAGTTATACTCATAGTGAGTAGAACTAACACAGCTAATTTCTAAATGTGATTGTGGTTGAAAGGGGTAGTCTAGGGATGTACATGCCAATTGATAAGAAGCTAAAGGATAATCTAGGGACTGTATAACATAGTGATTTTGGTGGTGAATGAAGATTGTGGTTAATAGTATAAATATAAGAATGTTCTTTTACAAAGTTCTAAGAATAGGGTGATACATGGGAAAACTACAATTAATGTAGCTTATGGGTGATAGTTAACAGTAATATTGTAATATTTTTGCAGCAATGGTGAAGAAGAAATTATATCAATTCTAAGGAACAACAGTAGAAGGTATAAGGGAGTATGGAATTTTTCCTTTTGGAATAACAGAAACATTCTAAAATTGACTGAGGTGATGACAAAACAACTCTGATGAAAATGGGAACCACTGAATGTACACTTTGAATGGATTTTAAAAGGCATGGGACCATATAGCACAGTCAATCTTGTGGCGGAAGGTGGACTGCAGTTAACAGAACAAATATGAGAACAGACCAAATATAGTTATGAACTATAACAAATATATAATACTAATATTGGGTGTTCATAATAGGGTAGGTGGGGGAAATACACCAAATGTAAGATACGGGCTATAGTTAGTAGTAATATTTTGATGATGCTCTTTCATAGTTGGTAACAAATATTTTACAACAATACAAGGTGTTGGTGGTGGGGTGATGTATGGGAACACTGTCTGCTGATATGCATGCTTGTTTTGTAAGTTCACAACTTTTACTGTACAATTACTGTTTATGTATGTTCAGGTAAGAATGATATGTTTCAATAAAATTTTTTTTTAAATGAAAAGAAAAAAAGAAAGACACAAAGCTTGGTAAGCTACCTCAGGTTTTGGAGGTGGCATATGTCATACTTGGGGATACTGTTCTGAGCCTCTATCCAGGTACTATTTAAGACTGCTATTTCTTTTCTTCTCTTTTCTTTTTTTAATATAATGAACTTTA
>JAQZBX010051307.1:0-19427 GCA_029593785.1 Cabassous unicinctus | reverse complement strand
AGGTTGAAAGTGAAAGGTTGGAAAAATATTCCATGCAAATAGTGACCCATAAAAGCTGGAGTAGTAACACTAATATTAGACAAAATAGATTTTAAATGCAAAACTGTTATAACGGATGACAAAGGTCATTATATATTCACAAAAGGGGCAATTCACCAAGAAGAAATAATTATAATAAACATTTATGCACCTAACCTGGGTGCCCCAAAATACATGAGACACACACTGGCAAAACTGAAGGGAGAAATAGATGTCTCGACAATAATAGTTGGAGACTTCAATATACCACTCTCAGTGCTGGATAGAACATCTGGACAGAAGATTAATAAAGAAACAGAGAGCTTGAATAATATGGTAAATGAACTACACCTAAAAGACATTCATATAATGTTACATCCCAGAACAGCAGGATATACATTCTTTTCAAGCACTCGTGAATCCTTCTCCAGGATAGACCATATGTTGGGTCACAAGACAGGTCTCAATAAATTTAAAAAGATTGAAATTATACAAAACACTTTCTCTGATCATAATGGAATGAAGCTGGAAATCAATAATGGAAAAGGGGAAAATTTATAAATATATGGAGATTAAACAACACACTCTTCAATAATCAGTGGGTCAAAGAAGAAATTTCTAGAGAATTCAGTAAATATCTTGAGACAAATGAAAATGAGAACACAACATATCAAAACCTATGGGACACCACAAAGGCAATGCTGAGAGAAAAATTTATAGCCCTCAATGCTTACATTTAAAAAGAAAAAAAAGATAAAATTGAAGTTCTAACTGCACACCTAGAGGAACAAGAAAGAGAACAGCAACAAATCCCAAACCAAGCCAAAGGAAAGGAATAGTAAGGATCAGAGCAGGAATAAATGAAATCGAGAAAAAAAAAAAAAATAGAATCAACAAGACCAAAATTTGGTTGTTTAAGGAGATCAACAAAATCGACAAACCCTTGGCTAGACTGACAAAGAATAAAAGAGAGAAGATGCAAATAAATAAAATCAGAAATGAAAGGGGGACATTACCACTGACCCTGCAGAAATAAGAGAGATCATAAGAGGATACTATGAACAACTGTACACCAAAAAAACTAGACAATGTAGATGAGATGAACAAATTCCTAGAAACACACAAACCACCTACACTGACCCTAGAAGAAATAGAAGATCTCAACAAACCAATCACAAATAAGAGACTGAAATACTCATCAAAAACCTCTCAAAGATGAAAAGGCCTGGACCAGGTGGCTTCACAGTTTCTACCAATGATTCAAAGATGATCTATTACCAGTCTTGCTCAAACTCTTCCAAAAAAATTGAACAGGAAAAAATGCTACTAAACTCATTCTATGAAGCCTACATCACCCTAATATCAAAACCAGATAAAGATACTACAAAAAAATTTACAGACTAATATCTCTAATGATATAGATGCAAAAATCCTCAACAAAATACTTGCAAACTGAATCCAAAAGCATATTAAAAGAATTATATACCATGATCAAGTGGGTTTTATCCCAGGTATGCAAGGGTGGTTCAACACGAGAAAATCAATTAGTGTAATAAACCACCTTAGTAAATTGAAAAGGAAAAATCACATGATCCTCCTGATTGATGCAGAAAAGGCATTTAACAAAAGATAGCATCCTTTCTTGATAAAAGCACTCCAAAAGTTAGGAATAGAAGGAAGCTTTTTCTATATGGTAAAATGCATATATGAAAAACCTACAGCTAGCTCTGTACTCAATGGTGAAAGACTGAAAGCTTTCCCACTGAGATCAGGAACAAGGCAAGGATGCCCACCATCACCACTGTTATTCAGTATTATGCTAGAAGTTCTAGCTAGAGCAATTAGGCTAAAGAAATAAAAGGCACCAAAATAGGAAAGGAAGAAGTAAAACTTTCACTCTTTGCTGATGATATGATCCTATATCTAGACTCTCCTGAAAAATCCACAACAAAGCTACTAGAACTAATAAATGAGTTCAGCAAAGTGGTGGGATACAAGATTAATATGCAAAAATCAACAGCATTTCTATACACTACTGATGAGCAATCTGAGAAGGAAATCAGAAAAAAGAATTCCATTTATAATAGCGACTAAAAGAAATCTAAACGTTTTTGTTGAAGCAATGCTGGGATTGAGGTTGTTGTGCTGAAAATAAAATAAACAGCCTTAAAAAGGGGGTGCAGAGCAAGTTTATTGAGCTAAAGTTGCATTAATGCAGGAGCAGCACCAAAAGAGGTTTCTGCTCCAAGGGGTGAGCTGGGGGAGCAGCTTATATGGCTGCTGGAGACAAAGGGAAGGTGGGGGGAATGGGAGGGGTGAGGGAGACATGAATTATGGTTAGTGCATGAGCTCCAAGAACTACGAGGACAATGCGAACTATGTGGACCCTGGGGACTGTGGACTGCCCGGGCAGGATGTCCTTGAGTTCCAGGTGGTTCATTAGCAAGCAGGATGTTGGTGAAAGGTTGAGGCCATCTGGTGAAGATCAGCAGGCTGCTGGTGTCAGCCGGAACTCCTTGATACAGTTCTTCCTCCTGGTCAGGAGCAGGGGTCTTTATCAGCACCGCAAAGGATCATTGGTATGTCAGCCTGCTTCACTCAACCTCTGTTTCTTCTTTGTAATCCCCTGGATAAAATGGGAGCTTAAGTAAATCAAGATGGTTAGTAAAATCATTGATAGTTCCAATTTCAAAAGGTGCAGTTAATTAGGGATGGGGCAGTACCAGCTACATAATTTACAGTACTCAGCTCGAAATGAAAATTTGGGTCCCCTTGTTAAAAAAATATTGATAATTTCAAGATGTCGGCCACAGAGCATTAACCTCAGCAGGGGGTCCTGCTAAGCTGTTCAGGTCACACACTCACGAACAGGTCCATGGCTGGGGACCCACGAATGCCCAGATCATGCCTAGGTCCAGTCACCTCTGCTTCTTTTGAGATTCTCAAAGGAGACATGCAAGTGGAATACCATGTGCCCCTTTTTATTAAGTGGTTCCTCTGGTAAACTGGATCGCACACAGCACAAACCTTAGGCTCATATAAATGGAATCATACAATATGTGGCCGACTTTGGCAGACTAATACAATCCTCTTACTGGAGTCCTTTATAAACGGAATGAATATGGAGAGAGAGACCAAGAGAAACCCCCAGAAGCTGAGAGAGAAAGTCCGGGAAGCCAGAAACTGAAAGCAAGGAGACCTGGGGGAGAAGGGAGAGAAGCAGATGCCGCCATTGTGCCCTGCCATGTGGCAGGAGTCTAGGATTGACAGCAGCCGAGGCTTCAGGGAGAGGGCTACACCTGATGCCTGGATCTGGACATTGTTCTCCGCCTCGGAACCGTGAGCTTCTAAATTAATAAATCCCCACTGTAAAACCCAAGCCATTTCTTTCAGCAGCTTTAAGCAAACTAAAGCAAAGACCCATACAAGATGGGTAAGAGGGAAGCGGCTGTGGCCTAATTGGATGGGTGACCGTTTACCATATGGGAGGCCCCGGGTTCGATTCCTGGGGCCTCCTGGTGGAGGCAAGCCAGCCTGCACGGCGCCGCGGAGTGGCAAGATGACGCAACAGAAGGAGACATGCAGACACAAAGCAAATGGACACAACGAGCACAAGCAGCAAGGGGGGATAAATAAATAAATAAATCTTTAAAAAAAAAAAAAAGATGGGTAAGAGTATCAGATAATAATGCAGATGTTTTCACTGAATTTAAGTACCTAGAACTAGACAATACATATTCCTAGGATACTGAAAGAATTTGTCTATTTGCTTCTTAAAATCACTCTAATTAAGATGTTCATATCTGGCAAAAAGCCCCACAAAACATTATGCTAAGTGAAAGAAACCAGACACAAAGTACTCCATATTGTATGATTCCATTTATATAAAATGCTAATATAAGTCAATTTATAAAGATGGAATTAGATTGGTGGCTATGTAAGGCTAGGGAAGGATAAGAAGGATTGAGAGGTGACTGCTAAGGGGTGTGGAGTTTTTCTTTTTGGAGTAATGTACATAAAATTGGAGTGCTAAAATTTTGTGTGGTGATGAATACACAACCCTCTGACTCTTCTAAAAACCATTGATTGTACACTTTGGATGGATTGTATGGTATGTGAATATATCTTAGTAAAACTGCTAAAAAAAGCAAGCGAACAAACAAAAAAACACTTAACACTTCACAGGGCCCATAGGAGAATCAGATACACTTTGAACAACCCAGGATCCAATTAATTAGTTAGAACAGTGACGAATGCTATAAAGAAACAAAGAAGGATGCTTAAAAAGGAAGATTATCAGTGGGGAATTTAAATGTACCAGAAATCCTTCCCCAGCGCCCAAGGTCAGACCCCTGCAGGCTTCTCAGATTCCATTCCTGGCCGGGCTACCCTTGTACCAAGGAACCTGGCACCATTTACCCCCTTTGTGGCCTTGACAAGTTATTTTGCCTTTTGAGTTTCAGTTTCCTCAACTGTGAAATAGAGATTATAGTCGTTCCCACCACAAAGGATAGATCTGAGTATTAAAGAAGGCACTTCCACGCCTAAGTATATCCTGAAGACAATGAAAACATACGCTCACGCAAATGCTTGTACATGCATGTTCGTAGCAGTCTTATTCATAATCACAAAAAAACGGAAGTAACCCAAATGCCCAGCAACTGATAAGCAGCTAACCAAAATATGGTATACCTATATGATGGAATATTATTCAACCATAAAAAGGAATCAAGTCCTGATACAGGCTGCAAACGTGTATACTAATGAACTTGCTAAATAAAGTAGCCAGACCCAAAAGGCCACATATTGTATGATTCCATTTATATGAAATGCTCAGAACAGGGAAGTCTTTAGTGACAGAAAGTAGATTAGTGGTTGCCTGGGGTTGGAGGGCAGAGGGGGATTGGGTGCGGGGATAATTTAAAGAGTATGGATTTCTTTGGGGAATCATGAAAATGTTCTAAAATTGATTGTGATGATGGTTGCACACCTCTGTGAATATATTAAAACCCATTGAATTGTACACTTTAAATGGTTGAATTGTGTGATATGTGAATTATATCTCACTAAAGCTGTTACTTTCTCCTCCCCTTCCCGGAAAAATAAAATCACTGTAATTACTCTTTGAGAAAGCAAAGGACCCTCAAGGAACTGAGCTGAGCTGGGAAAAATAACCAGAAAAAAAAAAAAAACCCTCAAACTTTTAAAAGCGAGCAGAATGTTTAGTTTAATTCTGAAATAGAGACTTGTTAACTTGAAATTGACTGCTTGTAATATTGTGAACAAATGCTACATGCAAATAGTTTGCAAAGATTTATGTAAGATGAGATGATAATAGAAGCCAGCACATGTGAACTGTAAACAAGCCCTTTCAATCCTGCCTCTCTATTTTAAAAAGGGGGGGTGGGGGTGGACGGAAGAAGTTACAGTAGTTAATCAATAGAATACAGCAGAAATAATTCCAGCAAAATAATTATCAAAACCTATCTTGTTGTCCCTAGAGATAAGATGAAGAAATGGTGGCAGATGAGTCAGCAGTTTGAAAAGTCCAGTGTTGATGAATTAATACATCACGGTCAACTTGTCCAGGAGTCTCAGTGAGCCTTATATAAAGCTATGCTGTCTATCACTATCCTGGCTGGCAATCCCATCAGTAACATACATGCTTTCACAGAGGCACACTTAGCAGTTTTAAAGATTATCCCAAAACAGTAGTGATAGTTAATACAGTGACTTAACTAAAGAGTCAAAACTATTTCCACAGGTTGGAATCCTGATCCCAAACCAACAGGCTGACATTTTGACTAGAATAAATGTAAAGAGATGTTTAAAAAACAACAATAGTACAAATATAGGACAGAGAACAGGTTTGGTAATAATTCATAAAACAAAAAAAACTCAGGAATTTTGACTGCATTTTATGCACTAAAATTAACCAACTCTACAATCTGGCTGATAAAAAAGTTAATACGACTTTGGCCAAATTATTACAAAGAGAACAATACACTGTAATCATTTACGGAGAGGGAGTTAGGAGCCCTGGCTCTGGGGCTAGACTGTATTCAAAGGCCAGCTCTGCCACCTAGTGGTTGGGTGACCTCCCCAATCTCTTTGAGTCCCGTTCCTCCATTTTAAAAACTGGGGGTAGAGTTATACCTACTTAATAGGGTGCTCTTGAGTATTCAATGAGATAATACACGTAGAACACTTAAACAGTACTTGATAAATCTTAGCTGTTATTATTCTATCATATGTTTGCATGTGTGTGTGTAATTTTTTATTTAGGTATATATGTTCGTTGAAAAATAATATATACATACTAACATATTAAAACAGTAATAAAGGTCTACACTGAAAATGTGTCCCTTGATCATCAGTCCTTCTACCCAGAGATAACCATGGTCCAGGGTTTCCTAGGTACCCTTTCATTTTTATGCACAAATGAGTACATAGAACGCATGACCTTCTGCACCCTTGCCATCCCTGCTCCCCTCACAAACTGTGCATCTTGGGGGCCTTTCCACATCAGCACATGTAGATCTACTGCATTCTTTTTTAAGCTGCATAGTATTTCATTGTGTGGATCTACTGAAGGAGTGAGCTGGTAACTGAACTGGGACCCCTAGGCAGAGGAATCCTGAGCCAACCAATAGGATAAGAGATTTTTCAACCAATAGGATCCCTTACCCTAATTAACAATCAACCAATAAACACCTCCCAGTTAGCATACCTCATTATCATAAAATGCGACTCTAGTCTCCAAAACCTGACTAATGCCCTCGGGCAGACCCAGTGATCGACCAATCAGAGAATCGCAACTTGGGGCTCCACCCCCAGGGTGGCAACACAATAACCCTGTATCTAGCCCCAAAGCCTTGAGCGTTCTCCCAGCTTTTCCCCTGCCAGACGACCATCAAGCTGCAGCACCGAGCCGTATTGTCCCCATCTTCACTGAGCTGTATTGTCCCCATCTTCACCCCGCAGCACTTCTGTTGAGCCAGAGCACTGAGCTGTATTGTCCCCATCTTCACCCCGCAGCACTTCTGTCGGCGCCTCAGCCAGGCTTGAGCTGTAATACTAGGGCACTTCTGTTGTCCTGATCCGGTTGCAGCAGCACCACTGAGCTGTAATTAAATGTCTGACTACTGAGGTTGTGTTTCTTTGTTCTGAAGTCCGTCCAAACCGAAGAGTAAAAATGGCAATAACATCTACCATAACTGATTTAACCAGTCCCCAAATGAGGGTTATTTCAGTGTGCACATAGTCCTTTGTTTTTCAAAAAGTGCTGAGATGGTTTTTTTTACAGCTCAAACCCTGGAGTCGGTGACTGGGTTTAAATCCTTGTGTTGTCACTTATTAACTTTGAATGTGTGTAAATGCCAGTGTTACCAAACTTTCCTTAAGTGTAAAACAGGGAGAGTATTAGCGCCAACCTCATAGGGTTCTTGTGAGGATTAAATGTAAAGTGCCTTGCTGGATGCCTCATATATATAGTAAGCTCTAAACAAATATAAACTACCCCATTTGTATTTTCCAGCTTTATGTACATTTGAGCTTACCTGTAGGTTGAATTCCTAGAAGTAGGATTGCTAGATCCAAAGGTGTTCATTTAAAAGTGATAGATAATGTTAAACCGTCCTGTGTTGCATGGTCTGTTTGCCCCTTTAGATTCACACTCCACTTTCTCCACCCTGCTCTGTACCCCAGGAGGCTGGCGTAGATAAAACTTTCACCCCATTTCTTGCCTGCCAGATTCCAGTCAAGTTCTCTGGGAGAGGGTGGGAGAAGGAGCGCCCGATCTGGGGCATTAGCTGCATTCCTTTACCTTCAACCTGGGCATTCTAATTGGCTCCATCTTCACTCTTTATTTCAAACGTTTTGTCTCTTAATAAAGGAAGTTCAGGCATCAGTAAGGAGCTTGGGAGAAGTGGTTCTACGTGAACAAAACCATGAAAATGCCTTATTCGTGAACTATCCTTTTATCTTCCAGTTCTATGTCTTCTGGCCTTTGCCGCTTACTGAAACCATATCCATAGGCTGCTCAGAGGAAGGAATGCAGGTAAAAAGAAAAACGAACTGCATGTTAGTGGCTTTGGGGAAAGAGTTGGTGGAGAATGAAGCAGATAATTTAAAGTTGTCTATTACAAACCCCTTAAACAGGCCCAAACCCACAGTGCCCACTGCTTTCTGGTCGTAATGATTCACAGGCTAATCAATCTGTTTTGCTCAAAAGAGCTGCATCTAATCCCTTAAGTGCCATAAGACAAAAGTATGCCCAACTCCTTGTATTACCTGAATGACAGGTAAATGTTCCTTTCAGGACTCTGTCGCTATTGAGAGCTGAGAACTAAGCCTGGTCTGAGGAAAAGTGGATTTTTTTTTTTTTTTTTTTTTTTTTTTTGAGGTACTGGGGGCCAGGACCTCATATGTGGGAGGCTGGCACTCAACCACTGAGCCACATCGGCTTCCCTGAGTTTTTTTCATTTGTTTTGCTTATTGTTCTTTTTGTTTTTTCAGGAGGCACCTGGAACCAAACCCAGGACCTCCCATGTGGGAGGCAGGCACTCAACTGCTTAAGCCACATCCGCTCCCTAAAAGTGGATCTAGGAGAAGTAAAAGAATGAGGAAGCAATGCTGATGCACCAGAAAAGGAAGAAGGAAACAGGCAAACAGAGGACTTTAATAAGGGTTCTTTCTTTCTTTTTGTAATGGAGTGAGAAAATTGGACATTTAAATCAACAGAAGGCATGGGGAGCGGATGTAGCTCAAGTGGTTGTGCGCCTGCTTCCTATGTACAAGGTGCCGGGTTCAAGCCCCAGTACCTCCTAAAAACAATTTTGAAAAATAAAAAAAAAAACTTTCAAAAAAATCAACAAGAAGCAGAAAATAAATTCACTTGTAAGGTGAACTTTAAAAAACAATATGTTTCTTATTGAAAAATAAAAGTTTCAATAAGAATATGGTAAAATTAGCAGCTACAGATTTAATAGAAGTAAAAAAACCTGATGTCAAGAAGTTACAAATGCATTGTTTTTGTCCTTTACTGGCTTTTATTTTATTTTTTATAAGGCGTCCTTTTTCTTTTCATTCCATTTTGTATATTTAGTATCCTCAAATATTTAGTTAAGGGGTCCCTTCAGAATATTTTAATAATAAAATAATCTGGTGGGGCTTCTTTCTTATGAATTCATTGAAGTATTAAAGAAGAGAGGGGAAAGAATAAATAAAAAGATATATTCTGAAGTTATAATCTACTCAATCTTTTTGGAGACTACACTGTTACTAATCTTTTATGCCTACTTTAGTATAAAATGGTAGTCCAATTGTAACAGCTTATTCTGATTTTATTATCAAAATTCTAGCACAGCTGAAATCTGAATGAAACCTAGAGTTTAGTTAATAATAATATGCCAATGTTGGTTTCTTTTTTTAAACTTTTTATTTTGAAGTATTGTCAAATTTACAGGACAATTACAAAAATAATACAAACTCCAACATACCCCTTCTCCCCACAGATACCCAGATCCACTGATTTTTTTTTTTTTTTTTTTGAAAGGCAGACTGCCACATGCAGCGCCTCATTTGGATGTGTCTGGAGTCTTGGAAGCTTGACTACCCTACGTTCTCCTACAAATGGACCTTGAGAGCTTGTTTGGAGGTTCTAGCAGGGGAGCGCAGCTACTCGTATACCCTTGACCGAAGAACAGTCCTCCTCTAGCGGGGAAGGTCGTCCTCTTCGACCGAGCGCGCAGCTTCGGGAGGGGAGCACATGGAGCGGTGAGGGAGGAAGGGGACACCCGCCTAGCCAGCCAGATCAGCCGAATCAACCCTGGCGATCAATGGGGTGACAGATGTCGCAGCCAGATCGCCCTCACATCCACTGATTTTAACTTTCTGCCATATTTGCCATATCATTCTATTTAACTGTTTATCTGTTAATCTGTCTGTATGACTATCAATCCATTTTCTGAACACTAGAATGTAGATTGTATACATCATAGCTCTTGAACACGTAATACTGCCTTGTACACTTCCTAAGATAAAGGACATTCACTTACTTAACCACTCTAATTGCAGTTATCAAATTCAAGAAATTTAACATTGATATAAAGCTTACAGTCCATATTTCAATTTTCTCATATATCCCAATAATGTCCTTTTAAGCTTTTTCTTCTCCCATGCTAGATCCAATCCAGGATCATGTATGGCATTTAATTGTCCATGTCTCTTTATTTGCTCTTTCTTTTTTTAACTGTGGGAACATGTACATAACATAAACTTTCCCATCTCAACCACTTCCAAGCATATCGTTCAATGGGATTAATCACATTCACAGCATTGTGGTACCCTCACCACCTTCCATTTACTAAAACCTTCCCATCTCCTCTAACAGAAACCCTGCACCCATTATGCATAAACTCCCCATTTCCCCTGGTCCCCACCCCCGGCAGCCTGTGCTCTAGTTTCTGTCTTCATGAGATTGCATATTCTCTGATATTGTCTTTGTAGCTACCATGGGGCTTTAATTTAGCATCCTAAATGTATAACTGTCTCGTTTATATTGAGACCAACTTGACTTCAATGGTATACACAAGCCATGTTCCTATACCCTCTGTACTCCCACCTTTACGTAGCGCTTGTCACAAATTACATGTTTATGCATTATGAGTCCAACACCAGTGAGTTCTTATTACATTTTATACATGTGCCTTTTAGACTCTGTAGGAAGTATTTCCAAACCAAAAATACAATGGTACTGGCATTTATATTTACCCACATTATTACGCCTTCCAGAGATCTATATTTTTTCATATGGCTTTGATCTATTGTCCGCTGTCCTTTCTTTTCCAACCTGCAGAACTCTAGTATCTCTTATAGGGCCAGTCTAATGGTGACAAACTCCCTCAGCTTTTGTTTATCCAGGAATGTCTTCATCTCACCCTCATTGTTGAAAGACAGTTCTGCAGGATATAGAATGCTTGGTTGACAGATTTCTGCTTTCAGCACTTTAAATATGTCATCATATAACTTATTGAGGCTCCCTTTTACATGACACATTGCTTTTCTCTTGCAGCTTTGGTATTCGACAGTTTGAATATAATAAACTGCAGCATGGGTCTATTTGAGTTTATCCTGTTTGGCATTTGTTGAGTGTCTTAGATGTATATACTCATGCCTTTCACTGAATTTGTGAAGTTTACAGTTATTTCTTTGAATAGTCTCTCTGCCCCTTTCTCTCTTTCTTCTCCTTCTGGGACACCCACAGTTCGATATATTGGTTTGCTTGATGTTATCCCACAAGTTCCTCAGGCTCTGTTCACTTTTCTTCATTCTTTCTTCTTTCTGCTCCTCAGACTAGATGTTGTAATTGTCTTATCTTCAGGTTCACTAATTCTTTCTTCCACCGGCTCCAATATGCTGTTGAACCCCTCTAGGGAATTTTAAATCTCTGTTACTGTGGTCTTCAGCTCTGTTTGATTCCTTTTCATAATTCCCATCTCTCTATTGATATTGTCTTTGTGTTTATCTATCATTTCCCTGATTTTCTTTCATTCTTAAACCATGTTTTCTTTTAGCTCCTTGAGCATTTCCAGTACCATATTTTAGAAGTCTTTGTCTGGTATGTCCCACGTCTGGTCCTCCTCATGATGGTTTCTAATATTCTTTGCCTGAGCCAGCCATCACTTCCTGATTTTTGTATGGTTTGTAACTTTTTGCTGTAACTTGGACATTTTTCTATTTTAATGTGTTATCACTGAAATTTAGACTCTGTGATATCTGTCCCTAAACTTGTATCTGGCTAGTGGTTTGAATGAGTTTTCCTTGAATGCCAGGAGTTAACAAAAAAGAAGAAAGAAGAAAAAGAAGAAGAAAAGGAGGAGGAGGAGGAGGAGGAGGAGGGAGGAGGGAGGAGGGAGAAGAAGAAAAATAGAAAACACCTTTCCTAGCCTTGCAGATTGACCTATACAGTGCTCTCCTTCAGGGCTTATCCACAAAATGAGTTTAGAGAATAGCTCCATGCTAAAGCATAGGGGCCATCCTGATCCTTTCTCTGCATGTGTCTGGTCTTGGGTATGTGCATGTGGGCCTAGGAATTTGCTCATTTACACTGTGTATTAGTCAGCCAAAGGGGTGCTAATGTGAAATACCAAAAATGGGTTGGTCTTTATAAAGGGTATTTATTTGGGATAGAAGTCCACAGATACCAGGCCATAAAGCATTAAGTTTCTTCTCACCAAGTCTATTGCCACGTGTTGGAGCAAGACAGCTGCCGACGTTTGCCAGGGTTCAGGCTTCTTGGGTTCCTCTCTTCGCGGGGCTACGTTTCTCTCTCCAGGCTTAGCTCCTTTGGTTCCTTCACGAGGTCATCTGTAGACGATCAGGCGAACGGCTCACTTCTCTTCTCCTGGGGCCTTCTCTCCAATCTCAAAACTGCTTCTCAAAAACTGCTACTCAAAACTGCTCCAACTCTGTTCTTGACATGACTTTTATATTTGAGTCCCCATCCACCAAGGGGTGGGGCTCAACGCCCTGCTGACATAGCCCAGTCAACGCCCTAATCATAACTTAATCATGCCCAGATTAACACATCAGTTTACAAGCATGATCCAATTATATTTTTGGAATTCATAATTACATCAAATTGTCAGACGGCTACACACGGTTATGAATGTCCCCTCTTCCCTAGGAAATGGTTTCCTCATGGTTCCCGGCATGACACTGTATATCCCAGAGCCAGCAATCCCTTGCCCCAGGCGGCATGATTTGACTGCTCCCCCACAGTGTTCTGCGAGCTGCCTTCTACATGCAGGGCAAGTTCTGGGATGGAAAATCTCTCAAGCCACCACCTGACAGACTGGGCCAGACATACATATTCCCAGAACGTGCATGAGGGCCACTCTGCTCCCTCCAGAGCCAGGCCTAGGGATCCACGCTGACTCCATGCTGAGCTAGTAAGGGATAGGAGAGGAGCCAGGCGGGCCATGAGAGCCTACCACTTTTAAGTAGCCTTTCCTTGAGGTAACTCTCCCTGATACTGAAGTCCGTTAACTTTTCTGGAGCTTTGAGAAAGATGTTTCTGCCTGTTCTTACTGGTTCTTTAAAGCTTATAATGTGATGGAGCCCTGAAGCATATCTCTTCACCATCTTGACCAGTGTCTTGCATTGTTAAGTTTCTTATTTGGGAGCTGTACCGTGGTAATGGAAAATGTTGACATTAGGGGAAACTGGGTGAAGGTTACATCTTTGCAACTTTTCTGTAAATGTAAAATTAGTCTCAAATGAAATGTGTATATATGTGTGTGTGTGTATATATATGTCAGCAAATGGCAATGGGTTTAACAATGGATGTTCAGATAATGACCTGCTCAAAATTATTCAAGAGATTACTATAATCATTAAAATTGTATATAAGCAAAAGCTTAGTTAGTTTAACAAAATCTTGGCATTTTCCAAGTAATTCATATTTAAAAATTCAGCTCAAGGTATCAATTCTAAATTAACAAGTTACAAATAAAGCACAATCACACTAAGGAGAACAGACCTCTAATATTTTGGGAATGAGGACATCCTGAAATACTATCTTTCTTGAGACCAAAATAAATTGGATGAAACCATTTGACCCAAAGAAAGCTATTACCTGCCAGTTTCTCCTGCATTTCTGGTTAATTTGGAAAGAAAGGCAAAGAACCTGAGAGGAAGAGATGCCCATAATCCCTTCTTTTTTCATTTTCTGGTTTTAGCTATTCCTGAAATTTGGCAATTGGTAAGATCTCCAAATCCCATTAGACAGGGCTCTTTCAATAATAATTTTGTAGAGCTCATTAGGATATCACATACATTCTCATTTTAAAAATTAAAGAGCCTATGTCCATTATGATTCTCATTGTTCCTGCCTCATTTTTTGATATTTACAGGCCAGGATTCAGCAAACAGCAGCCCATGGGCCAAATCCAGCCTGCAATTTTTCTTAAGGTCCATGAGTTAAGAATGTTTTTTACATTTTTCAATAGTTGAAAAAAAATCAAGAGTATAATATTTCATGGCACATGAAAACAAATTCAAATTTCAGCATCCATAAATAAAGGTTTTTTTGCTTTGTTTACCTTATAACTTTTTATTGTAGTAACATATATACAACTCAAAATTTCCCATTTTAGCCACTTTCAAGTGTACAATTCAGTAGTCTTAATTACATTCATGATATTGTGCTACCATTACCAACATCCAGAACCAAAACTTTTTCCTCACCTCAAACAGAAACTTTGCACCCATTAAGCAATACATTCCCATTCTCTTCACCGCCCAGCCCTGGTAACCTGTAACATACTGTCTTTCTCTATGAATTTGCTTATTCTAGGTATTTTGTATAAGCGAGATCAGACAATGTTTGTCTTTTTGTGTCTTGCTTATTTCAGTCAACGTGATGTCATCAAGGTTTTTCCATGTTATAGCATGTATTAGATCTTCATTTCTTTTTATGGCTGAGTAACATTCCAATGTATGAGTATAACACATTTCCTTTATCCATTCACCTGTTGATGGACACTTGAATGGCTTCCAGCTTTTGGCTAATGTGAGTAATGCTTCTATGAACACTGGTGTACAAATATCTGTTTGAGCCTCTGATTTCAATTCTTTTGGATATATACTAAGAAGAGAGATTGCCGGGTCATATGGTCATCCTATGCTCAACTTTCTGAAGAACCACAAAATTGATTTCCACAAAAGCTTTACAATCATAAATAAAATTTTATTTGAACAAAACTGTTGGGTATTGAATCATGTCCCCCTCAAAAGGGATGTTCAGGTCCCAATCCCTGGTCGTGTGGGTGTGAACCCATTTGTAAATAAGACCTTTAAAGATGTTAGTTAAGGTGAGCCCAATCTGAATGAGGGTGAGCCTTAATCCAATAGGCTGAAGTCCTTATAAGCAAAGGAAATTGGACAGAGAAGGAGAGGTGCCAAAGGGAGCAGCTAGAAGCTGGAAGTAAATGGAACCCAGAAGAGAAAGGAGAAATCACTGCCATATGCATTGCTATGTGATGGGAAAGCCAAGGACCAAGGATTGCAGGCAGCCAGGCCCTGAATGCCACAGTCTTCTGGGAGAAAGCATCACCTTGTTGACATCTCAATTTTGGACTTGTCTTCATTCCAAAATGGTGGACCAATAAATTCCTATGGTTTAGGCCAACCCATTATATGGTATTTGTTTTAGCATCTGGGAAACTAAACAACTAAACAACAACCATGCCCATTTGTTTATGTTTTATCTATCGCTGCTTTTGTGGTACAGAATTTAGTAGTTGTAACAGGCCATATATGGCCTGCAAAGTCTAAAATATTCACTATTTGACCCTTTACAGGAAAAGTTGTCAATTCCTGTTATAAACAACTCCCCCCACCCCCCCGCCCCACATATACACACACCTCCCTTTTGACTCCCAGAGCAATGTTCTTATTTGGCTTTCCACCTAATCGCAACTCTGGGATTCTAGCAGCAATAGAACAGGGTTGCCGTGGTAAGGGCAGGGCTAGGACTGTGGCTAACTAGGAGGGGTTTAGCAAAGAGTTATGAAGGTAAGGCGTCAAGTACCCAAAGAGCTAATATGTAGCTGAAGAGGCTAGGCACAGCCTACAGATCTGGTAGAAAGGTGATTCCCTTTAAAGCAGTCAGCCAAGGACTAGGAGACCTGAGGCACTAATGGTGTACCCAGAGTTCAGAAGGTCAGGGTTTGCAGGAGCTGCATTAATAGGTAGGGTGAAACAAAACTTGAGTTCTAATCTTAGGACAAAGGTGATTGCCCCATTTTATACTGTTCTCTGGGTCCAAAGCTTCAACTGGAAGAAAATAAAAAACCTGAACATGGCTGTTTTAGTTTGCTAAAGGCTGCCGATCCAAAGTACCAGCAATGTGTTGGCTTTTATAGTGGGTAAAAGCTTACAGTTCCGAGGCCATGAAAAGTCCAAATCAAGGAAGGCACCGTCAGAGATGTTTTCTCACCAAAGTCAGCTACCGTCGATCCTGGTGTGTTGCCACTTGGTGAAGCAAGATGGCTGCCCATCGCTGCTGAGGTCCCTGCCTTCCCCTCCAGAATCTACGTCTTCTGGAGCTCAGTTGTGAGCAACCAGGCATAGGGCTTTTCTTTTTCCGGGCCTCCTACTCTCAGTCTTCATTTCTCTGCTTTCTTCCCAAAATCTGCTGTAAGCTATCAGGCATATGACTCATTTCTCCCTGGGCCTCAGCTCTTTGAGCCTCTTGGGGACTTCTCTCCTTGCAGCTCAGCTGTGGGTAAAGTGGAGTCTGTTCTCTCACATTGCAGGATCAAATGTGGCAGCTTCCTTTTCCTATGTGTCTCCATTTATATCAGACCCAGCGAGAGGGCAGAGACTCAACCTGAGTTATGCCTCACTGACATAGCCCAACAAAAGAGTCTAATACCTACAGGAATGGATTAGTTAAAATATATGATTTTTTCTCTTTTGTGATTCTAAAAGAACTTCAAATTGTCACACTGGCAATCCCACCTCTAGGTATATAACCAAAATAATTAAACGCAGGGATTCAAACAGATATTTATATACCAATATTCACAGCAGCATTGTTCACAATAGCCAAAAGGTGGAAGGAACCCAAGTGTCTATCAACAGAGGAATGAAGAAGCAAAATGTGCCATATAACTACAATGAAATATTATTCAGCCATAAAAAGGAATTATGTTCTGGTACATGCTACAATATGGATGAACCTTGAAGACATAGTGTTGAGTGAAATAAGCCAGACGCAAAAGGACAAATATTGTATGATCTCACTTGTATGAATAACTAAAACATGCAAATTCATAAAGACAGAAGGTAGGTTACAGGATTTAAGGGGTGGGGGTGGGGAATGGGTAGTTAATGCTTATAGGGTACAGAGTTTCTGTGTGGGGTGATGAAAAAGTTCTGGAAATGGATGCTGGTGATGGTAGCATAACATTCTGAATGTAATGAACACCACTGAATTGTATACTTGATAGTGGTTAAAATGAGAAATGTTATGTTGTATATGTCACCACAAAAAATGTTTTTAAAAAAATAGAAAGTGAAGGAAAACGGCCCAAAATCATGCCTCCCACACAAAGAGTACAAACAAATGTTTATTTATTAAAAATAAACTTAGGTGTACCCCATCATCTTCATGGATTTAGCTTCTGTGATGGCATGCAGAAGAAAAGCCACATAGCTCTCCATTACCAGCCTTTTCCTAAATACACAGTTCCACACAGTGCTGATTACAAGAAATCTCATCAAAATTATCCTGGCTCAGACAGTTGTCCTTCCTTCACAACCAGGCTAAATAACCAGTTCCTTTATCAAAGAGAAAAGCTAGGGAAGTGGATGTGGCTCAAGTGGTTGGGCATCCGTCTACCATATGGAAGGACCCGGGTTTGATCCCTGGGACCTCCTGGTAAAAAAAAAAAAAGGGAAAAGGTACTTATTACCAATCTCCCAAGCAAGAAATTCTCCCTTCTATGTTGTTAAAAGTTCCAAGTACATACAGTCATTCTAATTCCCACTTGAATACAGAGAAGGTATATAATGAACAATAGTTGGCAGAGGAAGAGTGAGAGAAGGATTGATGTAATTTAAGTTAATGCTGATTAATTTTTTTTTTAGGAGGTACTGGAGTTTGAACCCAGGACCTAGTACATGGGAAGCAGGCACTCAACCACTGAGCCATACCCACTCCACTGATCAATCATTTTTAATAGCCAGGGATAAAACAACGTCATCTAAAGATCATGAATCAAATACTAGTAGAATAAGTATACTTTAAACTCTAAAGATAAATGTTGAGAAATACAGAAAGAGGGAAGAAGTGAAATACACTAATTTCATCAGTGCTGGTAGTATGTAGTCAGTTTGTTCTGTCTAAAGTAACAGGGGATTAAGTGTATTTTATAAATTTTTAGTTATAAAGGTAAGCACCAAAACAAAAATAAAATCTATATTTCCTTTGTTTTAATTTCTCAGCTGGTAAAACAAATACCATACAAAGGGTTGGCTTAAACAATGGGAATTTACTGACTCACAGTTTTGAGACTAGAAGTAAAACTTGAGGAGTCAGCCAGGCAATGCTTTCTACCCAAAGACTGTGCTGGTTGCAGGTGATCCTTGGGGTTGCATGGCTTTCTGTCACGTGGTGATGTTCCCTCCTTTCTCTTCTGTTTTCTAGCTTCTCACGGCTTCCCTTTCTGTGTCTAATTTCCTTTGCTCATAAGCACTTCAGCCATGTTGGATTCAGGCCGCCTCCTTCAGCTTGGACGCGCCTTAACTGATAACATCTTCAAAAGTCCTGTTTACAAATGGGTTCACACCCACCCGACCATGTTGGGACTTGAACGTGCCTTTTGTGGGGGGTGTGATTCAATCCCCAACATCCTTATAAATTATTAGGCAAAACACCAGATATAACACACACATCGACACATGAAGTACAGTCCATAGAGTTGTATTGAAAGGTCCTTTAGCTAGACGGTCAGGTGTGACAAGGATGGGTGACACAAAGAAAGATAAAAGAAAAGTTTATTAATAATCACAGTCCTAGAGCAGAGAGGGGTGGCGCGCCTGCATTTCACGTGGGGAAACACGTCAGACGTGTAGGCTGAACCAAGCCGTCGGGGAGCAGGTGGGGAGCAGTGGACCCGGGGACTCTGCCTTTGTAGCTTAGAAGGGTGGAGCTGCAGCAGTTGGTTAAGCCAGAGCGGGGTTGGGGAGTTAGCATTTGGCTTTTGGTGGGGGCGCAAACCTAGGTAGGATGTGGAAGAGAGGAAGGATCTGTTGATCTTGTATAAGCAGGTGGCAGGGTGGTCACTGAGGGACCAAACGATAGGGTCTAAGAGGCTGAGCCATCAGGACAATGAAAAGCCCCTCGTGTTTTTACCCACTTTAATACAGTTTTATTTTTCAAAATGTGTGGTTGGTGGGACCCGTTCGTGCATCCTCATCAGGAGCTGGGCCTTCCACCGCTGGTGTCTGTTTCAGTGACCTGAACTCTGTGTTTTGAAACCAGCTTGATAAGCCCTTTACTAAGCAGGTTCTGAAGGGCTGCCCTGGCCACGGGACAGCGAATCTTCAGTCACTCGGAGGCAACAGACAGCTGAGGTCATCAGCTCATAGTTGGGAACGTCCTTCCGGAGTTTGTCATCTGTGGCTTTCTCAAACAAGACTAGGTTACTATTGAGCTTGTCCCGAACTTTGCCTTTGGATCACTTCTTTTTGGTCTTACCCCCAGATACGTTCACAGGGTCTTCGTCTTTTTCCGCCGACTTTCCGGCATCTTCCTTCTTCTTGTCCTTAGATGGCCTCACGAGGCTCAGCGAGCAGTGGCGATGCCTTGCTAACAGCTCAGACAAAAAAAAAAAAAA
>JAQZBX010051306.1:0-19423 GCA_029593785.1 Cabassous unicinctus | reverse complement strand
GCTATAGGTTTTGATACGTGAGGGAGTTGGAATCAAGAAGATGCAAAATTAGTTGGATCATCTACTCATTTATTCTTTCATTTGACAGATATTTATCGAACTTCACTTGTGCAAGTCAATGAGCTAAGTTCAGGGGATATAACAATGACAAAATTATACATGACCTCAAATCCCATGGAGTTTTTAATTCAGCAGGGCCTAGAAATGAATAAAAAGGCAATTTAGTATAGTTTTAAGTGTCAGTGATATAAGTATTATGATGGGGATTTGATTGGATGGCATATTACAGGATTTTCTGTTTCTACAAGCTGTAGGCCTGTTGAAGTTCTAGATGGAGTTTTTTTTTTTTTTTTTTTTTTAATAAATGGGTATAGTAGCTCATAGTAAGAGCTTGATATTTTTAAAAATGTTATTGGAACAAGGTTAGGGGCCCTAAAAAGATTTGGAAAATGTTGTCCTCATAGGCCTTAGAGATTCAGGTAAGAAAAAACTGAAGAAGGTGATTAGACACTGAGCTGAAGAGACTGAGGAAGTGTAGTGAGCAAAGGTGAGGAATGGGATACAGGAGAACATGAATCAATGAGAACATAAGATGATTCCAGAGACATGGAGAGGTCTAGAGACCCTCTGGGAGGGGCACCAATTTTATGCACACTGTGAATGCTAGCATTTAGTGCAAATAAAGAGACATACAAACGGTGGAGGGTCCTTGGAGGTTAACAGCCTGTATTCATGGATATTGACCATGGAAGGGAAGCCTGTGTGCTCGGTAGCATAAATTTAAAGGAGCATCTAGGGCCTCACTAATGCCAGTGGCAATGTAGTGTAATAGCACAGAGGTGAGGCTCTGCAGAGGCCTATCGGAAAGGAACTTGAAAGAGGTGTATTTGGGAACATAAGTCTTTTACATGCCGTATGAGACAAAAAAATGGAAGCAATAAAAAACACACACACAAAGAACTGGTGGGATCAGGTATGAAACAACATGGGTCAAGAGGGCTGGATTCTAAGGTCAGCATAACAGATGCACCTTTATGGCACATCCTTACATTAGTTATCGTGAGAGAGAGGAGATGGTGCCTGATGTGCTGGTGGATTTAGACCTTTCTGAAGTTCTTAGATAACAGCTAACAAGAGTTCAGAAACCTATATTTTAAAGCAGGGAAATGATGTTTGTGCTAGAAGACTGGATATTTGGGGCATGTCTCTCTTTGAGAACACTGTCATACTGTGTTCTATTTGTCGTCTTCTTGCCTGACATAAGTGATGAGGATCATTTATTTGTGTATCCTTTGTGTCCAGTTAAATCCTTGGTACATAGTAGGTGCCAGTACGTTTTTACAAAATAACTGCATAAATAAATGAAAGCCTACCTGAGGCCAAAAATCATAAATGTAAAGTTTTTTATTGGTACATTCATTTCCATGGTTTTCTTGTAGCTTATTCTTTCTAGTTTAGGTACCCAAGCCCGTAGTAGTCTATGCTCCTCCATTCAACAATGACTGGCTAAGCAAAATCATTTGCTAGTCATAAAATAAAAATACAGTTCAAAGATAGTGTTGACTCTCCCAGGGGCAATCTAATCTTATGTCTCATCTCTAACTATCAGAAGATAGATGCTACTCCTTAAGTATCAGTGAGTGCATAGAAAAGGTATTTTGGTATCTGGGAAGGTTCCTGTGACCCTGAAGCCATGTCATATACTGATCATAGAGGTAAGTCTTGTTCTTTCTGGATGCTCAGTAGAGTTAATTCAGCTTTAAAGTTTCTTGGGAAATTATCACCCTTTTCTTAGCCCACAGATACCTGGCAAAGAATGTATTTCTAGAGTGTGAAAACCTGTGTAAAGGCACAGCAATAGATTGTAAACACTCTATATTTAAATGTAGTCCATCTTATGATACATTTTTTAAACAAATCAATTTTATTGATATGTATTAATAAAGCATAAATCCATCCAAAGTGTACAATCAATGGTATTTGGTATAATCACATAGTTGTACATTCATCACTTCAACCATTTTTCAGAGCATTTTCTTTATTCTAGTAATAATAATAATGATAATAATAACCAAAATAAACAAAAACAAAACTCATCATCTCTCAATCTTTCTATGCTTCTCCTGCCATATATAGCTGCTATTCTGTTTCCTTCTCTCTAGTTCATTTGTATTTATAATTTCGTAAAAACAGTCATATATGCAATATCACCCACATTCATATTTTATGAGGTTTCACTATGTTATACAGTCCCATGTTGCATTTTTTAGCTTTTCTTCTAGTATTATACATGTCCTTAGACTTTTCCCTTTCAACCATTGTCATACCCATATAATAGCTCTGCTGCGTCACAAACACCATGATGTGCTCTCACAATTTCCATTTATTTCCAAAGATTTAAAAACAAACTTTTAACCAATTCTGCACAGATTAACTATCAGCTTTCCATTCCCTACCCTCATTTTCTGGTGACCTATATTCCAATTATTAATTACATAATATATTTAGTTTATAATAGCATAGTCATATAGTATTTGTTCTTTTGTGTCTGGCTTGCTTCACTCAACATAGTGTTCTCCAGATTCATTCATGTTCTCATATGCTTCATGACTTCATTTATTCTTGCCACTGCATAGTATTCCATCGTGTGTATACACTAGTGATGTTGAACATTTGTTCATATGTTTTTTGCCATTTGTATTTCTTCTTTGGACAATTGTCTTTTCAAATCTTTTGCCCATTTTTAATTTGGCAGTTTGTCTTTTTAGTGTTGATTTGTAGCATCTCTTTATATACCATATTAAACCCGTTATCAGATATGTGATTGTCAAATATTTTCTCCCATTGAATTTGCTGCCTTTTTAACCTTTTGACAAAGTCCTGTGAAGTGCAAAAGTGTTTAATTTTGAGGAAGTCCCATTTATCTATTCTTTCTTGTTGCTTGTGCTTTGGGTGTAAGGTTTAAGAAACTACTGCCTACCTCAAGATCTTGAAGATGTTTTCCTACATTTCTTCTAGAAGTTTTATGTTTGTCGCTTTTATATTTTGGTCCTTGATCCATTTTGAGTTAATTTTGTATAAGGTATGAGATATGGGTCTTCTTTATTTCTTTTGGATATGGATATCCAGTTCTCCCAGCACCATTTTTTGAATAGACTGTTCTGGCCCAGCTTGGTGAGGCCAGATGACTTGACTGTAGATGTGAGGGTCTAGTTCTGAGTTCTCAATCCAGTTCCATTGGTCAATCTGTCTGTGTTTATGCTAGTACTATGTTGTTTTTACCAGTGTAGCTAAGTAATATGCTTTAAAGTCAAGAAGTTGGAGTCCTCCAACCTTGATCTTTTTAAAGACATTTTTGGCTATTTTGGACCCCTTACCTTTCCAAATAAATTTGATTATTGGCTTTTCTCTTTCTGCAAAAAAAGCTTTTGGGATTTTTATTGGGATTGCATCGAATCTGTATATCAGTTTGGGTAGAATTGTTTGAGGGCTCCATGAGACCAGGAGAGCATCCTGCAACATCCTTGAAAGAATGGAAGGAGGAGACTGCCCATCTGCAGAAAAGATTCATAAGTAGAGCACTCCAAGTCACCTTGGGAGCTATTCTATAGCTAGAATTGGAAACTCCACTTCCCAAAAATGGGGGAGGAAGAGACAGTTGGGCACCAACTTCGGCTACTGATTAATAAATTCAGCTGGCGAAAGTATAATCCTAAGAAAAGCTAAAGTTTGAACCTGCCCAAGTCAGAAAGAGGCCAGTAGCCACCATTTTGACTCTACCCCTGGCATGAGGGGAAGCAGGGCTGACTGAAAATCACAGTGCTGGTAGGCAGAGGCTTCTTTCCACCCAGATCAGATTGCAGCTCTAGCCTAAGCTGTAGCCCCATCTCTGGCAGAGAGGAAGCTGGGAGGCCTGGCAACAGTCTCTCTGGGTAACTGCAGGTACATTCGGCAGGCACAGACTGAATAGTCGAAAGTCTACTGGGACCTGCAAGGCATAGATTGCTGCCCACACCTGCAGCTTCATCCCCACCCCAGGCAGGGGAGGAAGGACATGCCTTAATCAGTCTCTCCAGGCAACTGCAGTCTAGGCTTGTGCCGCCAATGGAGGATGGGCATCAGCCTCTGTGGCATGGAATGAATCTTCTCTGCAGATGGGCAGTCTCCTCCTTTCAATCTTTCAAGGATGTTGCACGATGCTCTTCTGGTCTCTTGGAGCCCCCACACAGGTGCTTTAGATAGCTCTGGGTGATTGCTAACTGCCCTGTAGCACGAGCTGACTCTAGGAGCTCCTTACTTTGCTGCCATCTTGCTGGTTGTCTGTTTTTTCATTATGATACATTTTTAATAATAAATTTATTGACTCTTTTAGATTCCTTTTGTCTCTCTGCACTCCAAATACGTTTTTCTCCTTCTTGTGAGAGAATATATGTAGATGCAAATCATATTATATTACTTGCTTAAAAACATTCAATTAAGAAATACCTAATCAGCAATTCCAAAAGTGTTTGGAATATGTTAGAATGTGTTATTAAATTAAATGAGCCTACAAAGATTAACAAAAGAACCATGTTGTATTGGGGGAGAAAGACAAATAGATGAAAAAAAATGATATGACAAATTTCTAAAAGAATTATGTACAAGATATTAAGGAGCACATAGGTAATGGAATTCACTAGATTGAAAGGCTGGAGGCAGTGCTAAAGATAGTGCTTCTCAGAAATGTGAAGATTGAGTTGTATCTTGAGTAAACTGGAATTTTCTGGGTTGAAAATTTGGGGAGATTCCATTAAAGAACACAGGCAAAGACATAGAGGTTAGGCAGGCAAGCAAGTAGTTTGGTGTGACTAGATTTCAGGTTACAAAAAAAGTGTAATGAGAGATCAAAAGCTGGGCTGTATGCATGGATCAGATAATGAAAGCATATATGCCTTTCTGAAAAGGAAGATACTCTATGCCAATGTCTATAGGGTCCCAGGATGAGTTTTTGTGGGTTATAGAAAACCACTGAAGGGTTTGAAGCCATGGGGATATATAATCTAGTGTGTGCATTTAAAGAATATTCTGGTTACAGTGTGGTGGGTGGAACTGAAGAGAGTAGGAAGAGAGGCAGAAGCACCAGATGATAACTAATGAAAAATGTTTCCTGTCATTGCTTACCTGTGTACCAATGTTCTTTCACGCAAAAGACACTACCAGTGAGGTGCTGATTATAGCAGTCAAGCTTGCTAACTTAGCATCTTAAAGCAAATGGTTGTGGTGTCAAGTTGACAACAGACAATCCAACACAGTGGGTAAAATACCGACTCCTGTGCTTGAAAACTCAAGATGCATGACCATCAAACACTAACCCACTTCTTTATCTTTATGTGCCTCAATTGGATCTGTGTGCTTACTCCTACAAATCTTTGCTTCTAACATACACTGCTATTCCTTCCGCTTTGTTCAAATGCCCTTTCCCTCTCTGCTTCTGAATACTTCTTTCAAGGTCCTACCCAAAGTTTTCATAAGAGAAACCTTCCCCTCTACTTCCAAGCAGAATTATTTTTCCTTTCTTTATTGCATCACTTAGGATTATATTCAGTTATGTGTAACAAAACACTCTGCAACAGTGGCTTAAAAGTGTACGGGGTTTATATATGCCACATAACAAAATATTCAGAGGTCATGGTCAAGTATTAGCAAGGGAAATCCATATATGTTCTGCCGTTCTTATCATGTGGCTTTTGTCCTCATAGTTGTGACTAAAATGGCCCAAAACCAGGTATCACAGGAGAAAAGGGAAGAGACAGCTAAGACATTTGTCTGCTCATTTCTCATTGACCAGAACTGAACCATAAAGCATACTCTGGCCACCAAGGGTCCTAATTAAATGATTTTTAGCTTATAAATGTCTATAGAAAGAGTAAGCTTGGGAGAAGAAGGTAACCATTGTTGTGGAGTGAGTTAACATATAGTATCGCCACATTGTATTTCTGAAAGTACTTTGAACACATAAAACTTCCACAATGCATCATATTTATGTTATTTTCTATCTTACTAATTAGTATGTCACAAACATAGGGGCAGTGACAATGTCATATTCATTTTTCCATCCCAAACATCTAAAATGTTGTAGAAAAATGAATGAACACTATGTGGCAGTGTGTTGTGATACAAATAAAATAGAACTAACCATTCTTGAGTAAGTAGATAACCAGCCAGTGAAAACGTCAAGCCGCAAAAATAAATGTGATGTGAGTGACTGAAATACTTTGTCTAAACCTGGCAGTGCAGAAGGCATGAAGGTAAATAAACTATAAATAAGTATTGTAATGGCACCTTATTGTTAAGCTATGGACATGTGATTTTTATCTCCAGATCAAAAAGTACTTTCATAGTTTGTTGGTAATCCTGTCATTTTGATTCAAGGCATAAGTAGTGATGCCATTAACATTGTATGCTTTTAAAATGCCATATTCTTCATCTATTTTAGGATTGTTAGATTTATTTATTAGAAAAATTAAATAAGCTAAAATCATATCCTGTCTTTTCCTAAATCAGTAATTTGATTTCTGGGTCATATTGCACCAAGTTGTTTATCCTTATGAATCATTATGAGAATAAGATTTTCTCTCAATAAAAGATGATTTGACAATCCAAACACACCATTTTGTTTACAAAAAAGAGGAAAATAATAGATTTCACTAATGAGAAGCATTTTCTGAATGGCTGAATATTTTGAAACCATGACAGATTCAGAGACTTCTGAATCAGTTCTTATAAATTCACCTAATAATACACATAATTCATAACTTGTATGAAACATTTTGTATTTATACAAACTTTCAAATTCCAATATATCCTCAGGGAAAGATAATCAATTTATTATTTGGTTTTTATTTGTCTTTCCTAACACTGTCTTCAATTCTTCCTGTCTCCTTGTCCACCACACCCATTCTATGAAAGATAGATATATAATACGATATGGTTGTTTCTTGTAACTGTTATTGTCCATGAATAAAGATAACTTTGTCTTCTTGCTGGAAAGAAGGAAAAGGAAGGAGTAGGAAAGGAATGAAGGAAGGGAGGGAGGGTGGAAGGGAGGAAGGACCAAAACCTAAAACAAAACCTTCCATTTAATTTGCAATTATTGAATGATCATTTAATCTCTTCAAGAGAAAAGAGTCAATAGGTCTTAAATGATTGCTCTTTGGAATTAGGAGATCAAATTAGTCTTGGGAATATTGCAGTAAATCCTTTACTGTATTATTACAAATCATATTGACATTCCTGGAAAAAAAGATGGGTGGAATCACACATTTTGATATAGGGGGTTTTCTTAATATTTTCCAGTCTGTAGCATGTGTATAGAATTTTAGGCTCTTCTCTTTTTGTATTTTAGACAATTTCTTTTTTTTTTTTAAAGATTTTTTTTTTAAATCTATTTTTCCCCTTTCCTCATTGTTTGCACTCCCTGCCTGTTCTCTGTATCTGTTCATTGTGTGCCCTCTGTGTCTGCTCATATTCTTTTTAGGAGGCACTGGGAACTGAACCCAGGACTTCCCATGTGGGAGGGAGGCACCCAATTACTTGAGCCACATCCACTCTCAGCTTGTTGTGTCTCTCATTTTGTTTCTTCGTTTCTTCGTTGTGTCTCCTCATTGTGTCATCTTGTTGCTTCCGCTTGACATGCCAGCCTGTTGCGTCAGCTCTCTGTCTTGCTTATCTTTTTAGGAGGCACTGGGACCAAACCCGGGACCTACCATGTGACTCAACTGCTTTAGCCACATGCACTTCCCTAGACAATTTCATTTTAAAGATGCATAAACCCATAGTCTACACACTGTCTTTTATATAGGATGTTACCGAAATCTAGTTCTCCCTGAATTAACAAAGGATTTTCTTGCTTTGATCACTTATCAGCATAGTAAAGGAAACAATTATTACTATTGTCACTCCTAATGAATTATAAAACTTCATCCGTTTAATCACTTTACTATAATTGATTTATTTTTGATTAGTGGTCATTTAAATTGGGGTTTTGAAGGTAGTATTTTAGTTTGTTACCTTTTAAGATAAATATGAGGTGTTAATAAATTCATTTGTCAGGAGATGACCTTTTATCAGGATTATTTAGAAATCAAAGAGTACACACTATTATATATAAATATCCTTAATCTATTATTTTGTTTCTATTTAGGTATAATATTTGTGAGTGTGTTTCTCTCTCTCTTTTTCTCCATTTCTCTATCCTCTATCCATCTCTTGATGCCTCTAATATATAGTGTTTCTTCTGCATGTAGATGGCTTAATTTGTAATGAAAGGAACACTAAGTTGGTTATCAGGATAGTCCATGTTTAAATCTGAATTTGATCTTAGTTTTGGGACTTTAGAAAAGTCATCCGGACTTTCCATTTCTCAGCTTCTTCCTTAGTAAAATTAAAGGAGTATGCTAGCTATCCCACTTCTGAAATAAGAATGCTAGCCTGAGTGGAGTAAGACCTCAATTTGATTTATTTACTCATCTATCTTAGTACCTGGATCAGAGCTTGCAAGCAATAAATATTTGTTGACTTAATAAATTTTAGTTTCTTAAATTCAAGTATCAATTTTTAAGTACAAACACAAAAGGCAATAGTCCTAACACATGTGAAGGTACACATAAAGAGTAGACAATACTAAGACCTCCAAATTCACCACCCAAAATAAGTAAGAGAATATGACCAATACTTTAAAAGTCTTATACCAGTCCTTCTTTTTCTCCTCATGGGTAAGTACTCTCCTGATTTTTTCTCTCATTCTCTTGTTTTTCTTTACTCTACCCACATGTACATGTACTCCTAAAATATATGTCACTGAAATTTATGTAACTTTGTACTTTATATAAATGGAATAATAATGTATCTTTTCTTCCATGACATATAATATTTGCTCAACATTATATGTGTAAGATTCATCTATGCTGATGCATGGAGCTACATTTTATGCATTTTCACTGTAGTCTGAATTCTCCATTCTGTTTTATTGGTCTATTTTCCTATTCTTGTGCCTATACACACTACTTGTATTACTATATCTTTTTTATTGTTCTTGATATCTGGTCCTATAAGTCTCTTCCCCTTGTTCTTTTATAGTTTTGTCCTCTTGGCTGTTTCCTCACACAAAAACACAGTAGATTCTACTTACTCAAGTTCCAAAGAATTCCCTATATATATTTTTATCAGGATGCCACTGAATATATAGATCATTTGGAGAAAATTTAATCATTGTAGTATTATTCTTCCTATACACAATTGAGAATATAATACTTTTATCTTTTAAAATATCTTTATTTTAGTCTTTTAAATGTTTTTATATCTTTCTTTTTTTCCATTTTATGGCTGCAGTTTATATATATATTTTTCTTTTTTTCATTGTTTCTTCATTTCTATGTAATTTTTATATATTAATCTTTAATTTCACTAATTGTCTCTTTGGCCATGCCTAATTTGTTTTTTCGATTTCAATTATTAGTTGAAATTATTTAATTACTAGAATTACATTTGGTTCTTTTCAGATCTTCTGGTTTTTAAAAATATCTCTTGTTCATTGGTTATATTTTCATGCCTCTCTTTCATTTCTTTAAACATGGTAACATATATATTTTACATTCCATATCAGGTAATTTTAATATCTAAAAGCTTTGTATATCTGTTTCTTTCTGTTGTTTCTTTGCATCTTATGGTCCATTATTTGTGTGCCATTTGTTTTCTTTGCCATGATTTCTGTTCCTAGAATTTTTTCCAGTGGTGATTTTTTAAGATGTCAGTTGATCCAGAGAGATTTTATGTTTGCTTCTGCCAGGTACTTAGGAGTGCTACTTCCAATAGTCACTATATATTAAGTTTTCCTGAGGATTTTTGAATCATCCGAGCAGTATGATTTGGGGGCACACACTTGAGTAAGAGCCAGCTTGTGGTTAGAAATTATAATTAGAGAATATTTTTTCTCTTGTTCTCAGTAATGAGGTAGAGAAAAGAAAGTTCCCTTGCTGCCTCTTCCCTCCTGCACAGTGGGTTTATTTCAAGTTCACCCTTACATAGAGTGTGCACTGCTTTAGGTTTCCAGAATTATACCATGGTCTTTTATTTAACTCATTAGCTGGGGTGGACCCTCAGCTTCATCTCTGACACATTGTACCCCTGTAGACTTTAAAAGGAAAGCTCAATCACCAGGGCTCTGCTTTGGCTTTGCTATTAGATTTCAAGTTCTGTCAATCCTAGATATGCCTTTTATATTTTATCCAGCATTTTGAATTATTTTCAGAGGGAGAGTTATTGAAGATATATAATCTATCATAGTGCTGAAAATATAAATCTATATCTCAAGCTTTTTAAGAACAATCAAAACCTATCAAAAGTGACAGCCACCTTCCAGTCAGTCATCCAAAATTTATTGAGTACATAATATGTGTCAGGTGCTATGCCAAGGACTGGGGATGCAAAGAACAATGAGATAGGTCTGCCTTCCTAGAGCACACAGTCTCCAGGCATGGAGACCTGGGAAACAGATAATGTAAAAACCACAAAATCCAGTCTGTTTTAATGGAGAACAGTCCTATGGGAACTTAGGCGGTGGGCTATTTTAGCGGACCTGGGGATGTGAGAAGAACTCAGTTGAAGAGGAGGTATACAACCTGGTTGTTGATGTCTAAGCAGAAAATCGTCTGCCAAAACCCTGGGCTTAGGGAGGTACTGTGAGATGAAGAAACAATAAGAGCAAATTTGGAGGTTCTGTAAAGAGTCAAGAGTGTTAAGGTTGGTGAGGAATGGAATGTGGCAGGGATTCAGGGTATGCATTTGGCTGCATGGTGATAATATTGGAAAGGTAGATTTGGAATGGACTGCTTGTATAGGCATTGAAAGAAGGTTTGTGGTGTTGAAAATATGCAGTAAGCCAGGAAGTGAAAAAAGAAATGTACGGGCATATTAGGTGTCTGTGGTACATTTGTTCTTGAGGAAACTGAAGGACAATTGAACAGCTTACTACCTGAATAGAGATTTGTTCATTTTGCTTTATCATAAGTTAAAGCTAAGGATGAAAGAAATTTAGGCTTTCTCCAAAATTAAGTATAATTTATGAATAATGGTTATGTACAAACATATTACCTATATCTATATCATCTATATCTATAAAATATAGATGGGGTCTCCCTTTTTTGCTAATATTCTCTGAGATATCAGGAACTAGTGAATATATACTCATGTGCTCAAAAACCAAAACATTCAAAATTTGTTACCAAAGTTTTCTCACACTAGACTCTTTCAAGAGGATTTTCTATCGTTTAGGATCTATTCTTTTTCTTGGTATACAGGAACAATGAGAAGAACTGCATGCAATTGTGCAGCAAAAGAAAAATTGTATATAGAGCCTTAGAGGATGAAACACCTGATTGAGATATTTGCTGAATCACGGGCTTCCCAAAAAGAGAGGACATTTGCCACAACAGGTGAATTTTCCAAAGCAGTGTGAGAACATGATCTGTGAAGATATAATATATTCAAGATACAGTGAAAATAGATAGAGAAGTGTCAAAATGAGTGTGAAGAACAAGTTCTATTAAAGTTGTTAAAAGATAGATCATAGTGAGTTATCCTGAAGTGGCAATGCTTAATCGAAGAGGTTGGATTGGACTAGAGTTTTGAAAGCTGAGTCTACTTTGGACCAGGAAGGGCAGAGATTTTGCATTGGAGTGACTTCCTTCCCCTTCAGCCATGGCAGACATCTGTAATTAGTCATGTTTCCACAGAACCTCGAAGCAATCTTACAAATAATTCTCTATATAGTGTTGCAGTAAGACTCTACCATTCATCACAGTTACTACTAGAGTAGAAATAAATTTACCATCCCTGATTTTTTTGTACAGAAAAATTAAGGAAAGGGCATTCCGTGCTTAGGGCAGAATATATGCAGAGTATTGGCCTTGGAATTTGTGTTGTAGAGACATTAAGAAGCCAGGATTTGCACAGGAATAGGATGGTTTGGTGGAGTTACAGTGCGGTCTAATAACAGAAGAGCATAGGTGCCCAGTTTAAGATACTCAGTTAGTGAGAAACAGTGGATTTTCTAAAGCAAGGGCCTGACAAGATATTGGAAGCAGTGTTAGATTGTTAAATACGGTTGATAGGAGAGGGAATTTATGTGGGCCTTTTTCACTATTTTAGAGCCCAACATTGAAATCACTTTCCAATAATTTATGAATTTTCCAGCTTATGGGCAGAGCTCATCTCTCATTATAGAATCTAAAAATACTTACTGTCCAAGTCTCCATTGCAGTAAGGGAATGGGCAAATGCCCAAGTGAGGCTACCAGAAGGAAGAAGGGTTCATACAGGATTCAGTCTGGGCGTGTGTGGCAGCAGCAGCATCAGTGGCAACTACATTCTATTTCCAGAGATAGAAGAGGTAGCAATACACTGGGATCAGGGCTAGTGAATTGACAGGGTAAGGGGTAGTACCCATGCCTACTGGAAGCAAGAATGTCAGCAATTCTGCAGCATTATCCTGCAGCTCCTGGCTGTTTATTCCCGTGGTATGGTGCTCTCCCAGTGATTTAAAAAAAAATTTTTTTGTGGTAACATTTATGCATAACACAAAATTTCCCTTTTAACCAGTATACAATTCAGTAGTATTAATTTTACAAGTTGTGCTACTTCACCATCATCCACTACTAACAATTTTTCATCACTCCAAACAGAAACTGTACCCATTAAGCAATAACTCCCCATTCCCATCTCCCCTTCGTCCCTGGTAACTTCTTGTATACCTTCTGTGTCTATTAATTTTCTCATTCTAGATATTTCATATAAATGGAATCATATAATATTTTTCCCTTTGTGTTTGAGTTTTTTCAATCAGTGTAATGATTTCAACGTTCACCTATGCTGTAGATGTATCAAAACTTTATTCCTTTTTATGTCTGAATAATTTTCTATTTTATGTATATACCATATTTTGTTTATCCATTCATCTGTTTTGGACACTTGGGTTGTTTCTACTTTTAGATGAAAATGCTGCTATGAACATTATGTACAAGTATCTTTTTGAGTCCTTATTTTGAATTCATAGGGTATATAGTTAGCAGTGAAATTGCTGAGTCATGTGGTACATTAAGGGTTAACTTTTTCTGGAACCACCAAACTGTTTTCCACAGTGCCTGCACCATTTAATATTCCCTCTACCAATGTATGAGGGTTTAAATTCCTCCACATCTTTGCAAACACTTGTCTTTTTTTTTTTAAACTATATCCATTCTAGTGGATATGAAGTGGTATCTCATTGTGGTTTGGATTTGCATTTCCTTAATGCCTAATTATACTGAGCATCTTTTCACTTGCTTATTGGCCATTTGTATATCTTCTTTGGAGAAATGTCCATTAAAGCCCTTTGTCCATATTTTTTAAACTGGGTTGTTGATATATAATTAAAATATGTTAGCTGGGGTAAGGTCATGGAAGTAGTGTGACATTAATCCATTAGACTTGCTACAGCATGTGTGACTATATGCTATTTTGAAATATTAACTTCTTTCTTTGCTCTTTGCCTTAAACTCATTCAAACAGCCAGCTAGGGGCAAAGTAGACAACAAATCAACCAACCAATCAAGCAATCAAACAATAACAACAAGAAAGATAGAAAGAGAGACAGAAAGAGAAACAGGGAGGGGGTGGAGAAAGAAAGAGAGAAAGAGGGAGAGAGACAGACAAGAAAAAGAGAATCAGAGAGTCAGAGACAGAAAGAGCAAACAGAGAAACAAAGAGTCAGCTACAGTCTCATAGAAACAAAGAGACCTCTGGCTTCTGAGAGAGGCAGTAGATCTCAAGCTTTCTAGAAGCACAGCTGGGGAGGTTACCAGATCACAGTGAAGAGTGCCCATTTGGTAAATCTAGGGTGTGGTGGTTAGGAGCTATGTGCCCCAGAAAAATACGTTCTTAAACTTATTTCATGACTGTGGTAGTGAACCCATTTTAAGTAGGACTTCTGGATGACATTATTTCAGTTGTGTGGCCCAATCCAATCAGGGTGGGTCGGTCTTAGTCCTATTACTGGAGTTCTTTAAAAGCAGAATGAAATTGAGACAGAGAAAGAAAGCTACAAGAAAGAATAAACTGAAGGTGAAGAGGCTGCCCTGTGCATTGCCATGTGACAGAGGGACCCAGGACCAAAGAACACCAGCAGCCAGCTCCAGAATGCCAGTTTCAGGAATAAAGCATCACCTTGATTTAGGAATTCTCCTAGCCTCAACCATGAGCCAATAAAAGCCCACTGTTTAAGCCAACCCATTTCATGCCATTTGCTTGAGCAGCCAAAGAGACTAAAATACAGGGATACCAAAGAAATCGCAACAAAGATTTTCATTCCTCAAACATAATATGAAAGCAGCAAGACCTGACCAGACCATATAACTGGAAAAAAATTATGCCCCCATATCGACTTTTGCATTCCCTAGGTGCTGTAAGCAGTTTTCTGGTCAATACTGAAGTTATTTTTATTTCCCACTTAATGGATGGAATAGATTCACAGAGTCAGTAATAAAATTATTACACAAAATATAGAATGCTTTAACTACTTACACACCTGGCATGTTTACTGAGATTCATTAATATACATCAAATGATTAATTCATTTTCTTTCATTTAAATACATCTTAGAGATCTTACTTAAGACTTGTGCTTTACAGTGCCCCCCCAAAACCTACAATTTTACCATTCTACAATCAGAGTCACAGAAGAATAATTGCACTGCTTAATAATCTATTTTCAAATAATGACATTTTGTAATTACTTTTCATTAAGATCTAGCCTTCCGTGGTTAAACCAGAGGATATGATCATCTGTCCTCTTGTGTAGGCAAATTGATAAATTGATCAATAAGTGACTGTAAATTTAACCAATTTTAAGAAAGGCAATGATTTAAACTAATAATTATAAAACCATATGTGTTAGATTGAATTATGTCCCCCAATAATCTTAATTCGCTTTTGTGTGGTTCTGAATCCATTGTAAATAGGATCTCTTGAAGATCCTATTTTTTAGGTTTTTGTTAAGGTGTGGCCCAATGAATGAGGTTGAGATTTAATTCAGGTTACTGGAGGCCTTAGAAAGAGAAAGAAACTGGTCCCCAGGGTCAGAAAAAGTCATGGAGAGCAACTGAAAGCTGGAAGTGAGTAATTTCTTTATTAATCCCAATGTTAATAGAGCTCCAAGCTGATATTTCACTATGTGAGTAGTACAATCTCATAACTAAATTATTTTCTTCAGAAGTTGAGATAATTTAAATTCTGAGGTTAAAATTCTATTATGTGGAATCCAAATAACCACCAGAAAATATCAAAATTGAATAAAATGAGTAGATCTTTTCTTTTATACTGAAAGTTGACTTCTATTGGACATAATTAATTTTCTTCACTGTAATCCCTTTTTGTTAGCCCTTTAATCTGTTTTGTGTGTGTGTGTGTGTGTGTCCTCATGGAGAAGACTGAGTCTCTTAAAAACTAATAAATAATAGAATGTGCTTAGATAAAACTGAAGATATCGGAAGCAAGTGAATTGAGATGTTCACGAAATAAACACTGAATTCTAGTTTTCAGTAGGCACATTTTTATTTTTATATGTGATTTAAATATAACCTGTAGTACCTGTATTTCTTTTCCTTTTATTCTCTTATTGAATTATTGGTGTGGGAAAAAGCCATAAAAAAATCTCTTCCTCTTTTTTTTTTTTTCAGTGAACCTATGCTCAAAACATAAGAAAGAGGTTATATCATACTTTCTTTCCATGCCAAATATTCTTGGTAAATGCAAGTATAGCTTTATTTATGAAATAAATGATTATTAAAGCTTTGTGTAAGTTAAATTAAAAACATCAAATCATCTGTTAAATATATATAGTGGCTGTACATATACTGCTGCTCAGTCTCTAAGAAATATTTCCTCCTGGTTTTGATCACTTCTTCCTTTGTCAAAGGGCAAAGTTACACCTTCTTTCATTCTGTTACTTTCACTTAAGGGTATTTAGAAGCCTGTTGGGTGGAAAAAAGAAAAAAACACAGCATAAATGACCTCCAGTTAGGTTAAGAGTTTGAGTCTTTGTTTTTGCTTATTGTAGGTCTCTGTGAGAGGATTAAAAACATAAAATAGATTGCTTCTTTAATAGTTCACTTATTGTTTTAGAAATTGGATAGAGAAATAGGAGGATGTGGGAAAGAAATGAATATTAAATGAATGTTGTGATGCTTAATTTTATGTATCAACTTGGCTAGGTTATAATGTCAAGTTGTTTTGTCAAAGTGGCATGGTTGTTGCCGTGGAGATGTTTCATAGATGGAGTTTGCATCTACAATCAGTTGACTTTAAGAAAAGGAGAGTAAATTCCACAATATAGGTGTTCTTCATTCAATCAGTTGGGAGCTTTAGAGAGAAGTGAGGGTTCCAGGAAGAAAAGGAATTCTGCCTCAAGATTTTTCCCTCCACTCCTGCCCAAGTGTCTAGCCTAAGGGTTTCAATGTCACTCTTACTGGAATTTCTAGCCTCCTGGCCAGCCCTATAGAATTTGGGGTTGTTATTGCTCACAATTGCGTGTGTTAATTTACACACTCAAATATCCTGTTGGTTCTGACTGACAAAAATGCCTCATCTAATTACTTCATGTAATATTGCTTATCATTTCCTAGGAAAGCATAGCTGTAATTTGTGCCACAGGTGAAGAAACTGAAGTTTAGAGAAATCGGGATTTGGCAAGTGTATCAGTCAGCCAAAGGGGTGCTGATGCAAAGCACCAGAAGTCTGTTGGCTTTTATAAAGGGTATTTATTTGGAGTAGAAGCTTATAGTCACAAGGCCATAAAAGAGTAAGTTACTTCTCTCACCAAAGTCTGTTGCCACGTGTTGAAGCAAGATGGCTGCCAGTCTCTGTGACTGTTCAGCCTTCCTCTCCCTCTAAGGCTCCATGGTCTCACCTCCTTCCATCCTCAGCTGTAGGTTAGAGGGCTCATCTCTCTCCCTGGGACTCATTTCTCTCCAGGCTCAGCTGCTCTGCTTTCTCCACAAGGCCAGATTCTTCTGATCTCAGCTGTAGGCTGGAGGGCTCTCTTCCTGGAGCTCGTGTCTTCCAGGGCTCAGATGCCTGGAAGATGCTCTGTGTTCTTCTTCTCTGTGTGTTTACTTCTATTTGAGTGTCTGTTTTATCCCCACCAAGGGGGTGGGGACTCAATCCTGCATGCACTCTAATGATGTGGTCAAATAAAAGCTCTAATCCTGATTTAATAAAGTAAAAGTGGGAAGCAGATGTGGCTCAAGCGATTGAGCTCCCACCTACCACATGGGAGGGCCCAGGTTTGGTTCCTGGTGCCTCCTAAAGATGACAAGCAAGACAGTGAGCTGACACAATGGGCAGGTACAGTGAGATGACGCAACAAGAGACATGAGGAAAAACATAATGAGAGACACAACAAAGCAGGGAGCGGCAGTGGCTCAAGTGATTAGGCACCTCCCTCCCACATCAAAGGTCCTGGGTTCAGTTACTGGTGCCTCCTAAAAAGAAGAACAGCATTCAACAAACAGACCCAGCAAATGTAAACAACGAGGGGGTAGGGAGAAATAAATAAATAAAATAAATCTTAAAAAATAAATAAAATAAAATTGAAACCTCTGAATCTAATACAATCTAATACACCCAGAGGAACAGAACAGTTTACAAACACAATCCAATATCTATTTTTGGAATTCATAAACAATATTAAACTGCTACAGCAGGACTAGCTCAAGGTCTGATTTCTAAATTCATATTCTTTACCTTACAATATGCTGCCTTCTACAAACAATAGCAGCTCACATTTCTTAAGCACTAACCATGTGCCAGGAATTCTAAGTGTTTTAAGGTGTTAAAGCTCTTCAGCCACAGACCATAAAGAATAACTTGGGATCATGACTTGTTGCAATGAGGGGCAAAATGCACCATAGGGAACCATTGGGGCATCTTGGTAAGAGGGTATTAGAAAGGACTTACAGGATTTGGAGTTTATCCTGATTTGGAGGATTTTATGGAGAATTTAAGAAATCAAGTCTTTTCTCTGAATTGAATGCTGTCAGGAAAGGATAGGTAATTCTATGGGTATGTTATTCATTTCTAGAAGGAGGGAAAACTAAACAGAAGCTCAAGCTGTAATTGGTGAAGAGTCAGCAGCCACTGGCAAGATAGGAGCATGTTTGGTCATTTTTGTAGTTTGGACAATGCCCAGGTGTTTGTATCCTTTGCTTTGTTCTGATCCATCATGGTCAGAGTGGCTTTTTCTGGTGTTGATGATCTGTGAAATTGTTTATGTTCAGAACACGAAGGCCTGGCTGAAAGTACCAGACCAGCTCCCAATGTCAGGGGCAACTTTTCTCTTTCTTAGTCTCCTTTTGGCCAAGAGCAGAAGAAATCAGGCTGCAAGATATCCATAATATCCAGATTCTTACCCTTGTAAAGATTTTGCTGATCAGGAGTTGTTCCGAGAACATAGACTGTAGTTGAACAAGAGTAAGTCTACCTTGCTTCTTTGTTGCAGGAAGAGTTGTTGAATTCTCCAAAGTGATGGTGGCCATACAGTTACATGTAAGACTGAACAGGATACATTAGCCAGATAAATGTGTGTGGGTAGGTTTTTTTAAAGTAATGCTTCCATAATTTGTTAAGCTGCTGTTTTGCTAAGGAAGAGGCAGAAACTCTAAATGCTATGCAAAGGCAGCTTTATTCAATCAAATGAGTTTCAGGTTATATCAAATGATTATAACAATTGAGCAATCACAAAAAAAGAAGTGTAATTAATTAAAGACACAGGAAAGAATGAAAGTATGTACAATCACTCACCAAATCGGGGGAAAACTCAACATCTGAACTCTCACGTGGCTGGGGAGCCCCTTTGCAGCTGATCAGAGTCCGGATTGGAAAAAACAGTCCCAGGTAGGGTGTCCCCTCCTGGGTCAGGCTCCGACTGGCAGCTTAGGGGCTATCCCCCCCCCCCTTTTTTTAAATTTTTTAATTTTTTAAAAGATGTTTAGATTACATAAATGTTACACAAAAAATATGGGGATTCCCATATGCCCCACTTCCCACCCCTCCCCACAACCTCCCACATAAACATCCTTCATTAGTATGGAACATTCATTGCAATTGATAAACACATCCTGGGGCATTGCCATTAAGCATGGACCATAGTTCACATTGTAGTCTACACTCTGTCCACACAGTTCTGCATGTTATGTAATGATATAAAATGCCCTATATCTGTCATTGCAGTGTCACTCAGGACAATTCCCAAGTCCTGAAAAAGCCCCCATATTACAACTGTTTCTCCCTCTCCCTGCCCCCAGAGCCTCCAGTGGCCACTGGCTCCACATCAATGTTGTCATTTCTTCCATTGGT